>BOPP01000179.1:311851-331869 GCA_017312745.1 Gryllus bimaculatus
TTTTTTTTTTGACAGCCTTGGCCCTTTTCCGCATCCCAATTTCCAAGCCCCTTTATCCCGCAGACAGTTTCCTTTCATATCTCTTTTTTCCATGGCTTCAGTTATTGCCATGTTCCATGTTCTTCTTGGTCTTCCCCTCTATCTTCTTCGATTTGATATCAACTCCCAAACGTTTTGTGGATGTCTATCCGATATCAACCTTCTCATATGTCCATTTCATTTTAGTAGTTTCATTTCTATCGTCTCGTTCAAGGTGTACTTTCATTTTGTTTCTTATTTCATTTCTTATTTTATCTAACAGAAAATGTAAATGATCATCTTTTAAGAAATCTCGAATGCATAACTTGCGTGCTTCTGGGAAGGGTCTGACAGTTCGTCTGCAGGTAAATTGAAGACTTGAAATAAAAAAGGATGTAAGTGACATTTCTGTTAAATTTACGTTTTTACCGGAATAAAGAGTGAATCAAGCCCTATAACATAAATAAGAACTAAAGTCCAGCCGCATTTCTAGTTAGTGTTACGGGGTGATTTTAAATGGAGTTGTATGTGCCAACAGGTTTAACGCATGTATAAAATCATTTTTCTCGAAAGTATGAAAATAGCACTTACATCCTTTTTTTATTTGTCTTCAATCGTTGTAGACAATTCACAAAGCTGGTTCAAATCTGAAGCTACATCTGTTCTTTATTTTCTACATTTTATTTCGCTTTAATGAATGCCCCTACTTAGGTATGGCCATGCTATAGCATGGCATTTCAAGTCTTTCACTGATGGCATTCAACGCCGGTTGCCTGGTGTACACCTTGAAGTAAGGCTATAGTCGTGGTGGGAAGTCCTGCCTTTCGACGTCCATAAAAACACACGTCTTTTTACAATCGATTCATTGAAGTTCATAAGTGAGACATTTTGCACTAACTGACTGCGCATGCGCAGTTTGAGTAGCGCATGCGCAGATGGTCTAAAGTGGTAGCCGAAAAATTGCTATCGGTTGCTGTACGTTATGCTCTACAAAAAGTCTGTTCTCTTTACATGTAAGTTTCGGGCTGGTGGTATTTATGAGGTCTAGATTTATTTTTGCATGGTACATCCAAAACAAAAAGAAATTCTAATTTTCAGTTATCCGTAAATAGAACGTTCATCAGACATTCATAAGTCACCAAGCGTTACATAACTTAGTTTTCGCCGATTAAATTAGTCTATTATTCTTTCCTATTACATCGATAAAAAAGTCTTCATTTTTCAGTTACTTTTTTGACTTTGTAGTTACAGTTAAAACTCAATTATAAATTAATAAATACGGCTACCGTCAAATTACAATCAATCCACCCCGCACGACCATTGTTAAAGCAATTTAATAACATGGTTTTAGGGAGATGAATTTATCGACGTTTCGTTGGCGAAGTCGCAATTCCAGGGCGTCACGGATCAAACGTCTTTAATTGCCCCTAAAGGACAATACCTGCTAGTTTCTCCCCACTCATAATCGAAAATGCCTTTACTTATTTCAGCAATAAAAAAGCAATTTCTCTTTAAATACTGACGAAATTTTCATTTAAAAAACAATACAATATTTGTAGTTACCTTCGTTAATAATGCTGAGAAGTTTTCATAACAAACATCGCAATTTTAACTACATTCTGGAACCTTACAAGCAGATTTATTACCTTGATACCGGATTTTGGGGACCTCTCTCTTTCGAACACTTCCCCAAACAACCCTATGTTCCTTAGGTTTCGATGT
The DNA here is from genome assembly GCA_017312745.1 of Gryllus bimaculatus. Classification (NCBI taxonomy): domain Eukaryota; kingdom Metazoa; phylum Arthropoda; class Insecta; order Orthoptera; family Gryllidae; genus Gryllus; species Gryllus bimaculatus. Next base: position 313,592 of record BOPP01000179.1, read on the forward strand.
ATTTAGAATTTTACAAATTCATAAACCATGTCACTTATTTCCAAAAGAGTTGAACAGACCAGTGGACCGAGTTGCTTTCCTCCTTTTTGAATTTTAATTTTTGGACCAATCAGTAGCCACATCAACTTGCATTGTTATTTCCATTTTTATTTCATAATGTTTACCAATAAATTTAATGCAAAGCAAGACTCACAAGATCGAAATCGCCTAACATTGTAGTTTCCATACACACAAAAAAGGCAAGTTCACTAATATTGAGAATTCTGTGACTTTATAGAAGAATTAGCAGCTCTTACATATTTGACGCACTAGATAAATGTGGCCGTTCAAAGAAGTGTACGTTCACTGAACAATAGAACCAACAAAACGGACATGGCAATCAAGTTCTCAGCACAAGGCATGATATGACAAGCTGCACACAATTTTTCATCAGAGATAACCATCGTTATAAAATGTAATGATCTACTTCCGAAAGTGATTCACAGGCAGTCGTTATAATCACTTTCTGAAACACATTTCCATTTTTGACTTAAAATGTATTAATTCTGGGAAGACAAACAAACATGGTTTTTCAAGACAGTTTTAACAAAACGAAATAAGTTTAAATCGTATTATAATTAGCTAAGTGGATCTGAAGGAGCAATCAACAATTCTTTGGCAATTGCAGTCAAACAAACAGAACTCAGAAAGCGAGTCAGAAAACGTTAGACAAAAAATAACATCAAATGGTCCATTAGGTTTCGACTCGGTAAAAACCAAAGAGTTTCTAACATGAAAGCACTCAAGCAGTCACGACGCTTCGCTTCCTTCGCAATGCTGAGCACGTTGACGCCATATGCTGCTCCTTTGCATATCTCTCATATATCAATTTACAGGGGCCCCCTCTTCTTTTTCCTCGCTTTTCCAAAGGAGTCCCCGCTTACAGCAGGTATGTTTAATTCGGACGTCAATCAAAAGCTCATCCGGGCCACGCCCTCTGCTCGGTTGATAATTGCGCCTTTCCTCCGCGCCTCCCCCTCCCCCTCCCTCTCCCCCTCTGCTCTTCCGCCTGCCCCGCGCTGCGCGCCCACCGCCCTGCGCCCCTCGGAGCCCGCGGCGCCGCGAATTTGTATCAGGCGCAAGAGGAAGCGCGCTCTCTCACACACTTTCTCTTCTCTCTCACACACACACACTCTTCTCTCTCTCTCTCACACACACACTCTTCTCTCTCTCTCACACACACACACTCTTCTCTCTCTCTCACACACACACACTCTTCTCTCTCTCTCACACACACACTCTTCTCTCTCTCTCACACACACACTCTTCTCTCTCTCTCTCTCTCTCTCTCACACACACACACACTCTTCTCTCTCTCTCTCTCACACACACACACACACTCTTCCCTCTCTCTCTCTCTCTCACACACACACACTCTTCTCTCTCTCACACACACACAATCTCTTCTCTCTCTCACACACACACACTCTCTTCTCTCTCTCACACACACTCTCTTCTCTCTCTCTCTCACACACACTCTCTTCTCTCTCTCTCACTCTCTTTTCTCTGTCTCTCCCCCCCTAGTGCCGACGAGCTCCGCTGGCAGCGAGCGCTTCTACTCGCTGCTGAGGTGTACAATTCTGCATCAACACAATCTACGTGCATTTTATTACTAGCACACGTAACGTCGTCGTGTAGAGAAAGTAATGCAAAGCTGCAGGAAAATGTCTCTTATCTTTTTAAGCAGTGCCTGTGACCGAAAGGTCCTAGAGTCCGAGACCCGACGGTGGCGGGATTTTTGACAAAAGGTACATTGCTCGGTCGAATTCAGCCGCTGACTGGAGGAGAATTTAGTGGTCGGATGCTCTGATCGTTACTTTTCCCTGGTTTCTCTCATCAACAACAAGCGAATGCTGAAGCGCTATACCCTAACAAACGGGCCACGGACAGCACGCGATCTTTCTTTCCGCTTCCTTGTCCTGTTTCCCGCTCTCCTTACGTGCACAGACTCACATACACTACACTATCACACTTACTCTGCTGGTGGGCCATACCTGCTTGGGGAAGCTCCGTAAGACGTCAGGTAGGACGGCGCCGGATATCGCCATCCAGCATAGGAATATCACTACTACTTCCCACGAAAAAAATTTTCACTCCGCTTACGGAACTAATTACCTTAGCAGTTGACGCGCCCGAAATCACTAATAAATCAATGCATCAAACGAATTCTTGACAGAAAAATATGTTTTGTGGGATCCTGCGAGCGAAAAATGTTGATTTACCCCGTTCTTTTTATTCATAAAATACGTTTTCATCTACATGTACGAGACAAAATACCCTTTTTGCGTTTGGGGGTATAAGAAAAAAAAAATGAATCCGTGAAGCGCTCGCCGACGAACGCTGTAGAAGTCTCTTGCTCCAAGTAGGGTTCGGATTATGAAAGCCGGCCTCTAATGTGAATTCAGCCTCGCCGGGGCCTTCGGCAGGGTTCGCGTGCCCGCCGGCGCCTCGTGGCCGACTGACAGGTTCTTAAGGGCCGGGGAGGAAGCGGAAATACCTCGACAGGCCGGCGCCTGTGTTTGTTTCTTCGTGTCTAACAACCCGCCCGGCCCCCCCGCCCTCCCTGCACCGCCGCGCCGCGCCGGCCAGCTACGGCTCCGCTCCGCTCTCGCTTGATTTATCCATTATTCTATGTAAATAAAAGCTCCGGCGGGACGTCACTCTCCAGACGGCGAACATGACAAGTATATGTTTAGAATAAAAACCTCTCGGCGGACGTGGCCCGCCGACAATAACATTATCAGGTACTTGATCTCGGCGCGGAGGAGCCCCTCAGCGGAGGGTGAAGCGCCGATCCCAGTCGAGCGCTCGCCCGATTCGCGGACGCAAAGTGGTCAGCGCGGAGCCACGACCCGTCCGGAGTCACGACCGCGCCGGGCCCGCTACACGACGCTAATAGATTGCAATGCCCACATCGGGCAGGCGAGCCAGCCGAGGAGATGGATATAATGAGATTTCAGTTATCCTTAAAAGAGATTGTCAACTACGTATCCCTAGGGATGGCAAAACAAAATTTATTAAACATCCATATTTCCCATCAAAAACATCCATGTATTACCATAAATTTTTTTAATGTTTTTTTACACATCGATTTATTTTTTCGAGAAACATCCATGTTTTTAAAAAAAAATTACGTTAAAATTTGAGCGTTGCCTGTACAGAATATTGATTGGAAAATTAAGGTGACAGGATTCTTTAAGGCTTTAAAGTAATATTAACTTATTATATTTATTCATACTGAACGTTATACTTCAATGTCTTGTGAACGAAATTGAATAAATGGATTAATAGCAAAACACTATCCTTTATTTTTAATTTCCTTCTTAACATTCGATAAACATTGTTATTCACATTACACTTATACCTGATCAAACAATAAAATGCACCGGAATTTCATTTAAGTATTTTAATTAAAAATGGAAAGAGGATAGGAAAATATCATCTGTATCTGTATTTTTAAAATATCGATATTTTAAACATCAATTTTTTTGTCGATGTTTTCATCCACATCCAAATAATTTGGTGATGTAGCGAAATTGTGATACAATTTGCCATCACTAATATCCCCAATTTACAAAAACCCAAAACATAAGAAATGTATGTTATATTTCACCTGTAAATAAAACATTGTCACTGTGCGCACGAGTTGTTGCAGATAAATCAAAATCCTGTACGACACCTCTGAAATAAAAATCGCTGGTTACATCCTGTGCTAGAGATTGGTAAAATATGCTGATTTTTAATTATATTGTCTTGCAAGTTGTCTTCGCAATTTTTCTCTTTTGACGACACTGCTTTTCCATTTTATTTTTCCTTGTGGAACAGGCAATTACTACATAGCAGAATATTCATGCCATCGATATGAATAACCTTCCTTGTTGCGAATTTTTCAATATGCATAGAACGAAAAGTTCAAAAGTCTAACATGACAGCAATACGTAATATCAGCATCTTCTCTGCAAACATAGTATGGAACACCAAAGGCCTACTCTTCAAATATCTTCTCAATAGTTGAAAATATTACGCTATATTCTTCTTTTTTCTTCAACATCGTTTAGGTGATAAAGCAACTTATCTTCTTCTCTCGGGTAGTGAAAGTATACGCAGTTCAAGGAAATCAGACGACACTCGTTCTGTTTGTTAGCGTACACAATTTTATACCCATATGCTACTATTTTTCCACTGATGATATACATATTAAAAGATCATTTCTTAAACTGCTTTTTATTTATAGTCCAATATTGTACATCATGCTACCCACTTGAGTAATTTCATTTGATTCATTTAACCTTTTTTATTTACTTCGCATAACCACACATAGGGCACATACCAGAAACTTCGTGATGACAGACCAAATCACATACACATACAAAAAGTTCTCAAATAATAAAAAACAAACATTGATTAGTATTGACTGAATTGTAATGTCCATCAACATGAAAGCAACGCTGGCTGTGGCTTTTCCGAAACTTTTCTTCCTTTTGTTCTACCATCAAGATTTAAACTGAGCGTAGTGAAGAAATGTTTCTTAACAGCTATAGTTTCTAGATTCATTAGTAAAACTGTTTCATTTTTCAAATTAGAGCGCCAGATTCAAACAAATAAAACATTTGATATTTCGAAATTTTGTAGATTCAAAAATTTTGTAGAATCAAATGCTAAGATACATACACGGCATAAAATAAAATAACCGCCCCCGATTTCCCGCAGTCACCCATCTCCAGCGGCACCCTGCCATTTTGCTGCAACGCGGAGAGACCTACGACGGCGACTGCGAAACCGGGTCTCGGAGTTGTAAAACGTGTGTGTGGCGTCCCAAAGGCCATTTCGCAGGAGGACGTGTGTGTCTGTTTTAACGCTACTGAGAGGACTGTTTCACGCCAGCTCTCTCTCTCCGTCTCTCAGGAATATTTCAACGCAACGCACCTAAACGTCGGGGAAAACTGATGTTTCTGTCCGAACTTCGCGTTGAAGTCTCCGCGTAATTTTAAAATATGCCTGCTTAGGAATGTGGAGATATGAAAGAAACTGGGAAGAGGTGCATGTTTATTGCTAGTGCACTAAAAAAACTGGCTAAAGAACTGATTATCTGAATATGATAAGAACTGTTTTCAATTTTAACACACACATCCGATTTTATTTTTTCGTAAGAAATATTTTCTCTGAACATGAAATAATCTGGGGTACAGCACGACGTAGCTTTTATTATTCGTTGTGTATTAAAGTTGTATGTGGGAGAGAAACAGAAACATTTCATGTAATAAATAAGTTGTCGGTTAAAATAAATGAAACGGTTTCGGTTTCGGTTCAGATTTTTAAAAGATCTTTATAATTTCTCTATGATCTGTATGCAAACTCCATCCACGTGAGAGGCGTCTTTTGTTATTCTGTCTATTATCATATTGCGCATACCGACTGAATTTTCATACATAGTGCGCGACTGCTTATGTGATAGCCGGCGTCACGCGATAGCAAGACTCCGAGGATGAGATCTCATTTTAATATTCTTGTTCACGTGTTCCTTCGACGAGCTACACATTTTTTGATATTCGTCGAATTGAAATAACCGTTCTGTTTATACTTGTTGTAGTGCTAGTGGAAGAGCTATACTATGTTATGGCAATGTCCATAAAGGCTGTTTTGGTTAAAATATTTTATATATGGCAGTATTATACGAAATAATTTTATTTGTAGTTCTTCAGCAGTGCGAGTGCTACTTTTTGGAAAATCATTTCATGTGGATTTATTCAGCAGCATTTTTGCTGATGCAGCCCACTAGTTCCAAGAATCAAACTTGGAATTGATTGTGGGATAAAAATAACAAAAATCATCAAGAACCTGGTCGCCCGGAGCAACTCTAACCTTACGAAAAGACTGATGGGTTCTGCAAGAGAAAATGAACGATCAGCAGACCCAACTTCTCGTTGGAGGAAGGGCAACTAGATTTTAATCTCCGGCTTCAGCACTGGTAAGAGGCGAGATAACGATAGCTTAGAAAAGGTGGTCATGAAAGGAAGGTCACAAAACAAGTGGGGGAATGGGGAAAAGGGGTTTATGAAAAGGACAAAAGAAGATGCTCTGTAAGAAAGGAAACAGACAGATCTGACAAAGAAGGGGATTGAAGAAAATTAGAGCGAGATGGATCTGAATGAGTCAAAGTGCGGAGAATAAGAGTTATTTCAGCGACGAGGACTGAAAGAGCGGCAAGAGCTAGAGAAAGCACGCTGGCTATGAAGGCAGACGGTCGAGAGAAAGCTGTGGAGAAAAGGAGGTGGAGGAAGCAGGGGCGCAGGTAGTGGGGAGGGTCGAGGGCGGCGGGGCCGTGAAGTACAGCTGCGCTGTGTGAGGTGGAGGTCAGAGGTTAAGTGGGGGGGCAACGGGCGAGCGCATGTGCGAACAGCCCGGACACGGGTGAAGGTGGCGGTGAGCATCGCTCACCGCAGGTCTCACGCGCCGCAACCGCTCATCACCACAGCCTACTCACCAATTGCTTGCAATGAACATCCGAAGAAGATATTTCAGGTTTGACGCTTTACATAGGCTCCGTCTTCCCTGCTAACGTGCTCAACATCTACGGAAGTTCCTTACATTAAAAATATTCCCTCCCACACAGTTATCAAACCGACTACTTTAGGCAAATTTTAACTCCATTCCCATTTTAGAGGCCAGGGTAGAACATGGAGGAGGCAGGAAAGATCGCGACCGGTCCGTGGCCCGTTTGTTAGGGTACTGCTCCGGCAATCGCGTGGTGCAGATCGGAGAAACCACGGAAAACTACCGACGACAGCAGCCGGCCGCTAGAAGTGTTGTGCAGACAGCGTCCGAACTGGACCTATACGTTTCCTCGTAAATGGAGCGGACGCCCTCGGCCCTCAGCCGCCGCGACCTGACCCCGGCGGCCACGCCCCTCGGCGCGCGTGCCGCCGGCGCGCCTCCGCCCCATGACAAACGGCGGCCGCGACCCGTCGGGGCAGTGAGTACCTATTATATCAGCCCTCGCCTTAAAAAGCTAACAAGCGAGTAATCACTATCTTTTCATTTTCGCGTGTGCAGCGCGGAGAGCGGGCGGGGCCGCTGCCCCGCGGGCGGGAGGGGCGGGGCGCGGCCAAGGCGGGTGGGCTCGCTCCGCGCCCATTCCTCACCGCCTTATCCAAACAGCTGTCCGCGCGCCGCGTTAGCAGCGCCCGGGCTTCGCCTCCTCCTCCCCCCTTCCCGCCTCGCAACCCACGCCAGGTTCCCGTCCGGCCCCTCCCCCCCTCCGGCTGCCGGCTCGCGTTCTTTTCAATGCGCGCGCCGGAGCCCGCGGCCGGGGACCCGGGCGTCGCAGATCCACTGCCCCGCACGCAGCCCAATCGCACAGGGCTTCCTCCGCAGGACGAACGCCCTAATTTCATAAAAAGACCCGACCGCAGACGAAAAGAGGCGATAAAATGACGAAGAAAGGGATTAACACAAATTGTGCAATGATACCTCTTGTGGTCCAAAAAACGCTTTGTCGCGTACCCTTTTATGGGCGACGTGACGTATGTTTACTAAATTATTTCAAAGATGAAAACATATTGGGGGCTTTCCCTTATGGAACTTCACTGAGGCAACCATAAGTTCTCCAGTCCCACCCTTTTAATATTCGAGTATCAATGCGTAATGTTTGGGCAAGCGACGCCTTCGTCGAGTAGAGCACGATATGTGAACCGGACAAACCCACGCGCCTCTCCAGGCTCTCCGGCATTCGAGCTCTTCGCGGCACCCTCACGACTCTCGCAGCGCACCCCGCCCCCGCGCCACAGCGCGACTCGCCAGAACGATACTCCGGCCGCCCCGCGCCGCCCCGCCCTACCCCGCCCCGCCCGCTTCCGCGCCGCCTGCGCCGCCCCGCCCCGCGCCGTGGTCCCGCTCCTCCTTCCATCCGCTCCACGCCACCCTCTGCCCCCGCCGCGCCTCTCCGTGCGCGTTCGCCCGCTGCTCCCTCCGCCCCCACCAACCCATGCCGCCCGCGCCCTCCCAACCGCCCCACGCAGTCTTGCGCCGTCCCGCGTCCGGCCTTCCTCCCTATCCGCCGCGGCCGCGCCGCCAGTCAGCAAGCCCAACCGCTGCGCGCGCCACCGCCCCGCACATCTACCCCGCGCCATCCCGCACCACTCCACGCCATGCTGTCTCCGTGCGGCTCCGCCGCTGCTCCCCACCGCGACCGCCAACAAAAGCAACCAGAACGAAGCAGCCGATAAATAGCGGCGGCGGTCCGCCGGGTGTGGACGGCACGAGCGACGGCCCGGTGGAGGGGGGAGGGGGAGGGGGAGGGGATGCCGCCGGCCCATTAAGATAACGAGGCGCCGAAGGCACCTCGCGACACAGGCCGGTAATTAGCCGCGTTCTCAATTGCGATCGAAACTCGCGGAGAGGGCGAAGAGGCGGAAAAGGGGAGCGGTGGGTGAGGAGTCGGCGGACGCGCGAAACTGCGGGCCGCGGGTCGCGCGTGCATTGTCATAACGCCGCAGCGCGACCAGCCACAACTTATTGTATCAGCGCGGCGATGCATCACCCGCGTCTGCCTCCGCCGCAGCGACTCGCGACACCCAGGCGCCGCCCCCCCCTCTAGTCTCTGCCCTTGGCTCTCTTCCTCTGCCTCTCTCTTTGTCTCTCTATCCTCTGCCCCTCTCCCTCCCTCTGCCCCTCTCCCTCCCTCTGCCCCTCTCCCTCTCTCTGCCCCTCTCCACCATGTGCCCCTCTCCTCCATGTGCCCCTCTCCACCATGTGCCCCTCTCCTCCATGTGCCCCTCTCCTCCATGTGCCCCTCTCCTCCCTCTGCCGCTCTCTCTCCCACTGCTGTTCTCTCTCCGTCACCTACTCTGTCCCACAATTAAGAGAAAAGAATTCCAACAACCTGTTAACCTCTTTTTTTAAGGTCACCTGCTAAGGTGGCTGCTACACAAATTAAGGCAAATTTTATTGGATATCTTCTTCCAAAACAACGTGTCCACAGGACGTCAATTTTGGAATGGATGCTAAGGTTACCAGTGCAGTTGCGAAAATGAAGAAGGGCACATTGTGTAATGAAACTTATTTCGCTAATCAACAAAAAATAAATCCCAAGTGTGCGCTTGCAGGCTGTTCCCCTTTCCGCAAAGCTGCCTACACGCTACTTGCACTTTCGCCACACTCGCGGGCAGACGTCCGGCTCGGGAGTGCGGAATGCGCACGGAGGCAGGCGTTGTGCAAGTGTGGCTGTAGATCAATGGTTCCCAAAGTGGTTCTTTGGATATTGTTGGGTCTTTGCGACTTTGGTAGTGCAAATAGGTTAGCGTACCGGACTGTTATACAACCTCAAAATATCCTGGTTGAAACCCCATTGAAAATTCTTTGTATTCCTTCCTAGGTTGTAGATGTATGTTGTCTGAGATAGTAAGTCTCATGTTGTAAATTTACTGCACGTAAAAATTTGTAAAGCACAAAAGCGCATCACTTAAATAAATGGTGGCACATGTTTTTGTGCCGGTTTAAGAGAGGTGAAAAGATTTACAATCAAGGACTGAGAACTTTGCATTAAAAGAAAACCCCTAGCTTGAGAACAGGAAAAACAAAAGAGGATTTTAACATTTGCAATTTTTCAAAATTCGGATGTTTGAATGAAAATCGGAACTGTTTTTATTTTTTTAATTTCCTTGCTACATTATAAAAAACAGGGGGGGAAGAAATTTGAGCTTTTTTGAGAAAATTTCGAAAAAGTTGTGGGGATATCATATAATATTCTCCCAAAATTAAAATATCAGTTTTAAATTTACATGGATGAGACATTATGAAGATCGATCGAGTAATACATAAATATAGTTGGATAGTGCTGGATCTGGAGAGGATTGGATTAGGAAATGGATAACGTCGTGCGTAGTTTACGAACTAGTTGTTCCCAAACAGAAGAATGGACATATGGGCGAATTACAGACAGACAGATGGTGGAACAGAAGTACGGAAAGACAGTGACGTGAAACAAACCCTTTTTACGTTCCCAAGGACCCACAAAACGTGGATTCAGACCAAATCACGTATTCAAGTCAGGAATTCACACCGCTGAGGGAAGAAAACTCCACTTCTTCGGTATCAGGGGCCAAATGAGTATTTCTGTCGAAAAATCTATATCCTTTTTTTCCCCCCTTAAGCATTAACATAACCTTGTTTCTTGCAAATATACACAACCCGCATAACCCAAAAACTTCCAAACAAAAATCCATTTTCTGATTCGGACGACCTCCTATTCGAGAATTCGCCGCGTCCCGGTAGCAGGCAGAGTTGCCACATCTTTCTCCCGCAACCTCCACTCTTCCGCCGCCGTCGCCGGGCACGGCTGCAACGCGTCACCGAGCGACCGCCGGAATGCAGACATGCGCGGTGGCAATTGCTCAATCAGATTTATCGAACAACTTCATAAAGGCGGATTGGAGAATTCGCAGCGCGGTCATTAGCCGCTTTTTGCGCCGCCCGCCAGACGCCGCCGCCGTCGCCGCCGTGGCCGCCGAGGCTGCGGCGCTGCGCATGCCGGGACGCGCGCTGCGCCGTCGACAGGTTCTTGCGTGACGCGACGCGATGCGACGCGACGCGTCGCGACGCCATGCGGCGACCGGCGGCGTGATTGACTCCGCGGACAATGCACGCTCTCCACATTCCACACGCTCTTTCTTAATATGAGGGAAAGAAAATAGCTCTTTTTTTTTTCCTGCGAAGATTAACACCGTGACGATCCTGATTGATTGGTTGATGATTTCGGGCGCGTCGACTGCTAAGGTCATTTGACCGATTAGTGTAGGGAATGTGTTTTCCTTGAAAGGACGGTGAGATTCGGCGCCGACCTGCACGTCGGCAAGCAAGGTTTTCCTCTCTCACGCCCCTCCTGCCCCCAGAGGGGCACCGCCCAGCCGGGACGTGCATTAAGATTCCGTCTGGTCTCTCAGCTTCCGTAGTAGTGTAGAGCATGGAAGTGTAACTGTGTGTACGTAAGGGGTGAGGTTATGACAAGAAACGGGAAGAAAAGATCGCGTACGACCCGTGGCCCGTTTCTAAGGGTACTACTCCAGCATTACGCTGGCATTGATCAGAGAAACCACGGAAAACTACTGGAATGAACAAGTACTCAATTTATAACTGAATTCATATAGTTATTTATCTTCACTAAGAAGTCGAATTTGGAAATTCAATTCAGTTTGGGGTCATGTCCAGTCACCAAGTCAATTGGTCAAGGGCCCAATTCAGAATAAATTCCGGAAGATTTTTCTAAACTATTCGGTATGTTTCGGGGATGCTAAATTCTAATTCTATCTTCGACACCCCGAAAAACATTTCGTACTTTTTCCAGATTACCGCTTGTATCTAAAAAACGATGTGTTTTAATGGAGCAGACAATATTTACAAAAGTCAAGTTGAGAAAATTTCCTTCAAAACGCATGTTTTTCCTGTGGTCTTACAAATAGAGTTCAGTGATTTGAGCACATTGAGAAACAGGCTTTTTGGCGTTCTAGCAGGGAGATCGGAAGAACAGTTCCAGTCCCCTTACCTTGTGAGGGTCTCTCTAGTTTTAATACATCAAGCTTGGAAACAACTGCTGTAAATGAAATATTAGCATTGTTTAATGATTAACACTCCAATACTGGTGGAATCAGCAAGACACTGCAAGCGAAATAGATAACCCAGACTTAAGAGATAAGGAAAGGGAACTTGTACGAGAAAGGCTGTGGCATTTGTTACACCACTAGTTTCTCTTCTTACGAAAGCCAAGAAATTAAAAATACATTCAAGTAATGTTCCTAGGACACATTCATTTATTCTGCAGTTAGTTTGCTGGAAAATGTCAAATTTCGATGCCTAACAATAAAATCACCTCTTCACCCCACCACACACCCCAATTTTGGAGGTCGATTTCACTCTCTTTATATCGTTAAACCGAAGAGAAGAAAGTAAATATTTTTTGTTAATCCCTTATATAATCAGAAATTCAGTAAAGCGAAGAGTGAAAGCTCGCAATGTTTCCTTATAAGATAGTTCAGGGTATTGTATTGTATAGTTTGCTGATACCCTCGTTACAAGAAAATGCCAGTTCCGAAGAGATTTTACGTAACATATGGTAGTACTTCTCTTCAGTTAACAGAACTCGCAAGTTTCACTGAAAATGGTTTTCTTGGGTAAAACTAATACAAAGGTGACTAAATAAAAGCAATTTCCGATAGCATTCTAGTTTTAATTTGCTACATTCCTATATAATTGGATATACATTTGTGGATAGAATGTGTATTATTGATGTGTCCACTCACTAGATATCTTACATAGGAAAAAATTCCAGACATTTTTCTCCAACTACTCTCTCGCTCTACGCCTCTAACTAGAGGGTTCTAAATGTGTGTTGAGATGTTAAAATAAAAATTTATGTTAGCCCCCACGGAAGAAGTGGGCTTCATAGGGAAGATGTCAGACAACCTTACACATTTCACACTTTCGTCAGTTTTTCGCTCATATCTCCCAAATGAAGTATTTTGTCGAAATAGCCACTCTTTACATAATTAAAGATGAAAAAATGTCCTTCAAAATGCATGTATTAACTTTAATTTTCTGAAAACGGTTTAAGAGCTAGAGCGAGTGGGAAAACGACCTCTTTTTCGCCTACCAGTCTTGGACGAGTGAATAACTCTCTGCAGCACTCGTATGTCACGACGGCGCTCTAGTTTCACTGAATTATACTTGAAAACCACTATTGTAAAATATTGGCATTATTTAATCATTAATATGCTGATACTGGGGAAATCATCAGGGACGTATTTACTCGCGCGGAATATATCTAAAACCGAGCCGTTCGCAACCCAAATAAGCCGGAAACAAGAAACGGGAAGAAACAGGAAGTAGTGTACAATACAATAAGTTCATCGAATATTTTTGTACAAATAATACATAGATTTTATCAATACGTGCCAACATTATGAAGTAAAGTAAGAATATAAGTTAGGAGGAAATTTTAGGTATAAAACAAAAATGTGTTGGTGCATTTATCAGGTGAATTTTGAGCCGTAGGTTTTCATCATTTAATGGAGTGGTAGGGAGCTGTTTCTTGGGGCCCCAGCCGCCGCTATTTGAGGGCAAGTTCGTCTTGTCAGACGCACTGCCACGCTCGCAAAGTTCTTCCCGGCGGTGCGATCGGCCAGTGGTCCGTGGCGGGGGAGGGGAGAGGAGAGGAGGGGAGGGACGCGGGCGCAGGTGCGTGAGCCCGTACAGTCACGCGCTGCCTGCTCGCGGTGGGAAGCGATATGCCTCAATATAAGCGGCGGAGCCATTTAGCCACGCAGGCTAATCTTGGATGGATCAGAAATTAAGTTATTTGTTATTGGAACAGATCTCCGCAGTGACGACACGGAGCCCGCGGCCGCCGTCGCACGCCAGTCGTTAGCCGGCCGCCGATGATTCGCCCGTGACTTGGCCAGCTTCAGCGCGGGCCCGCCCCGCGCCCGCGCGACCGCGGCGGGCAGGCCGCGTGTGGCCCGTCGGTCCCCGCCGCGCGGTCGCCGGTCGCCTTCTTGGCCGGTCCGCCTGGGGCGGTCGCACTTCGCAACACTCGTTCCCCCCCCTCTCCACCCCACCCCCCACCGGCTTACGCTCTCGTTACCACCCGCAGAGGTCACGAGGGGCTCTGGGTATATCAACTATCATTAGATGCTTTCGCCACACGAATAACTGTTATTTATGCACCAAGAGGGTTATAAGAGTTTTAATGATCGTGCGGCGACAAAATGCCCGAGGGTCCTTGGCCCGTGGGCTTTTTGTCGCCTGAGAACATTACCACCAGTTAACACCTATGGTACAAACATGATTTTATTTTTAATGATTTTAATGATTCAGATTGACGTATTTACTAATTAACTAGTTGTTCACTTGACTCGGTTTGTCTTTTCATATGTCCCTCCCATATCCCATTTCGAAATCCCCTCCATAAGAGAACATGTAGCACCATTCAACTGTTTCCATATTTCCCCCGTAACCACAATCCTCTCGATCCACGTAAGTTAAGCAGTGTACATCGAACTCCGTATCGAAGGTAACAATAAACAATAACGTACCAGTAAAACAATAAATACATTTATGAATTCAAATTATAACAAAAGCGAACATTTTTCCATTGCGGGTGATCTGGGCTGTCCGGGTGACGCCGCGTCGAAGGCTGAGTTGCCGACGTTTCGACCATCCTGTCGTGGTCTTCCTCAGGGCTGGTATGCCCTGAGGAAGACCAGCCCTGCATATGTATTTCTGGACCTCCCTGGATTTCTGTTATTTCTTGCTAATATTTCTCAAGCTGCAAACACACTATTTACAAATTGTATTTTCATTTGTAAGTAACCGTTATGTCTCCTGTAACTCAAACAATGATTGTTTGACATTGTTATACTAGGAAGTTAGAAAACAATGCCCAAAATCAGCTGGAAAATGACAGTACATTCGTCACCATTAGTTAAATATATTTTTAAGAATCAAGTATGTATAATCGACAACATGGATTTTTGACTAATCTGTAAAATAGAAACTAAACCGATTCTGACGGGATAAAAGTAAATATTTTTATTGTATTATTCCGCCTATCCTCAAAGTGCACTTACCGACTGCATTCTCATATTCTCTGTGAATTTGCTGAAACCCGACTGGCGTCATGCGAAAGCAAGGTACCGAAGAAAGGACCCCACCATTAAATATTTGTTATTTTCGTGTTTCATTATGGAACAGAAATTTTTAGATACTCTTGGTTTGTTTTGTGTGTACACTATACAATAGAACCGCGCTAATCCGAACAAAATTCGAGATGGAATAAATAAATAAAACACACCTGATATGTATTAACTAAATTTATGACCGAAAATGCGTAAGTCAACCCTATTCTGAATACTGTACGTATAATAGTCGTTAACAGCAGCAACGCAAACTGAGCTTAAACTCTTGTAAACAATGGAGCAACTACTACCGAATGCAATCGTTTATGAACGTGCTGTACTCCGTTGTTCGAAACTTTGCCACTTCATCATGTCTCTATGCTACGTTGCAATTTTCTCATATCGCACGCTACGCTGCATAGTGTCTGGTAATCCTATAGTAGTGTATTCGTTCATGTACGGTACATGTTTTCGGATAATCCGAACATTTCCGAATCGGAGCAGATCACACCCCCACTTAGTTCGGAATAACGGGGTTCTACTGTACTATGTAACTGCAACAATCTGCAAACAGATGAGGCTATTTTTTTTACAATATTTAATGTGCATCGTGTTATAAGAGTCTTCTTGAATGCCTTTGCTTCCTCAATGCATTCATGCACTCATGGTATTCATCTGCCATTGCAAACCTCAAACCGGCTAAGAAGGGGAACATGGATTTCAAGTTCTGTTTAATCCTCCAATTTTTCAAGAATACACGTTGTGGTCAACAATTTTGGGAATGAAACATCATGAGTCGAATTAGAAAATCGAGGATGATGCTGTACATCTTTCACAGAAAGATGGCTTCTAAACTCTACAGAAAATACAAGATGAAACACTTAATGGGTTACAGAAAAATGAAAGATAGTGTTTTCCCACAATTCTGATTAACAAAAACAACGATATGTGGAAAATTCGAGGGGTAGCATTTAAGTTGCTGCAGAAATTAATATTGCTGTGCTGAAGATTTGTTCCAATAACCTCCGTCAACGTTGAGAGATCTTTCTTTCAATTCAAGGCTGTTCCAGAAGACAAATTAACCACAGAATATTTAAGAAAACAATTTTTTACGTACCTTTTAAGTAACTTTGCCTAACTATCTTAAATATTTTAGTGCCTTAAGTTCCTGCCTTTAATGATAAGTAAGGAAATCTCTCTCCCAGCTCCAGTTGCAACATTAACAAAATATAATTGTTGATCAAAGAATGACAAGAGGATGACGTGAATAGAAAAAACATATTTATTACACCTTTAAGAATTTAATACAATTCCTTACAAGTAGATATTTCTACAATATCAGTTAAAAAGCAAGTAGCCACGGAAGTTATTCACGGGTTTTCCCATACAAATAACTAGGATTAAACATGAGGACATTATTTTTAAATATTTTTTTGTCAAAGACGAAATGCAGACATGAAACCAACGCAGTATTTTGGGAAAAGAAAACTTTTTTATTGTAAGTTTTCCTTTCGATTCTATTTGATAGAGAAATAGTAAAGTCACAATAGTAAGCAGCATTAATCACGATTCACGGGATACAAAAGTATGCGATGAAGGAGCTTTATTTAAGGCCGCTTTTACAACTTTGTCAAATAGCGACCACGGCGATTGTTTCAACTGTAGGAAGAGACACGTACACACACTACCAACCATGCCGAGGCGTGATTCGAACCCGCGATCCTTCGACCCGAGACATCTACGGGCCTTCAGCCTTGGCGACCTCTGCTACCCAGGGCCCGGCAGGCATGTCTTTGTACAGACGCAGCGCGCGCGGAAGTGCCCACAATACGCCGGTGTAAAGCACAAGCCCCAGCGGATTCGGTCGGGGCAGTGCGGGGCGCGGGAGGGTCACGGCAGGCGAGGGGAGGGGAGGGGGAAGGAGGTCGCCGTGGGCGTACATTTCCAGCGCACGCACTCGGCGAATAAATCACCCGCCAATCTCCAGGATCTGCATGTTAAAAATCCATAAATGGGCAATGTAAACTACCCGGCGCCAGCGGCCCGCGTATCACGCGCACTCAATGTCGCCAGCAATCGATAGAGCAATGAGTCTCCGAAGCGGCGACGGCGGCCACGTTGTGGCCCTCACGCGCGGGCGCAAAGGCGACGGCGCGGCTCAACACTCGGTTAAAGGCGGTTCCGCACATTCGGTATTGGACGAGTAGCGAGCAACCGCTCGCCCAACCCCGAGAAGTGCGGATGAGTTGCTTCAGAGCGACGAACATTCGGTGCTCGCCCTACTCATCGTAGATTTTAGCACACGTCAAAGGAAGCAAACATTCGCTGAAGTCATCGGCTGTTCGGCGGGTCCTCACATTCGGCATTTGCCGAGCAGCGAGCTACTGCTCGCCCGATCACGAACAGCTGATGTGTTCAGCGAATGTTCGCTTCCTTTGACGTGAGTTAAAGATCGACATGCGACGGGTAGGGCGAGCACCGAATGTTGGTCGCTCGGCAAATAGCGAGTAACTCGTCCACACTACTTGGGATTTAACGAGCGGTCGCTCGCTATTCGCCGAATACCGAATGCGTGGAGCCGCCTTAAGACGCGTTTGCTCGCCTCGAAAGAGATAAGAGTATTTGTTTTTGTTCTCGATTACTAACACACATGTAAAATAAGAGGACTACAGTTTGAACATCGCATTTGGGTACATCTTCCCGAAAGTTCCCATATAATTTTCTTCACTTGAAGAAGAAGAAGAAGAAGAAGAAGAAGAAGAAGAAGAAGAAGAAGACATGAAGCTAAAAGAATATATAATAGATATTAAGTAGGAATTCTTACATTCACATCGAACTCAAGGACTTCAAACTTGAACCGAGTAGAAAGTAGCAAAAACCTCGGACCGTTTTAAAGAATTGCACTACAGAGTACCGATTAACATTAGCAAGCATTTAACAAGCAAATCAGAGAAAACAACTTCATATTGAACGTCATAAACCGACGGACATCCGAAAACTCGAATAACTAATTCAATGATATTATTAACAATAATATACCTCTTTTTTGGTTTCAATTAACCATATAATTACCTAAAGATTAATTATCTCCATTACATCTTCAACGTTATACTCTACATATAAGCTATTTATGTATATAGCTATATAAATATAAGTATATAAGCTACATAAATCTAATTACCACCACAAATCAAAATAGTAATAAAACAAATATTCTAAACATAAAACTAACTAAATAATACTTAAAATAATTAAACTGATATTCTTGATTATATACTCTTAGAACTCGGCCTTTTTTTTCCGTTTCATTCTAGAACGGATAACCCAATAACCGTCCCCGAGAAGGCGAATCGGCCTCCATCATCGGGCGCGGAGGCGAGAGCGAGCAATGTGTCCGGAAAGGCGCGGGTGGCGGAGGAACAAAGAGTCGTTGTCCGCCCCCGTCCATCAGCAGCCGCGAGTGGCGGCCGCCGCGTGCCCCATAAAGCTTGATTGCATCTCGCGAATTAATTCAACGCGCCGCGCCGCGCGGGAATGCGGGCGGCGGCTGTCGCCACCAGCCCCCTTCGCGCA
>BOPP01000179.1:331940-345995 GCA_017312745.1 Gryllus bimaculatus
GTTTCGAAGGCCGGAATGCCATGGGGAGAGACGTGCTGCGCGATCGGCACCCAGGTGCGTCCGACAGAGACATCTGCCCCGCTGGCCACCGCGTGTTCCCGCCGCACGACACACGAAGGAAACTTAAAAGTGCGAGTGCAAGACAATGTGCTCTCAAAACCGATTTGCTAGGAATTAACAAAAATACCTTACGGTGGCAAGTATTTTTTGGTAAATAATGTGTTTATTTTGACGAGATGAAATAGACGAAGTGCTGATCTGGATGGCTTAGAGCGAGTACCGACTCGGGACGTCGGTCCGAAGTTTCGCGTGTTCGAGTCCCGCCCTGGACATAGTTGTTTGCCCCTTATCTCTCATGTGCGTTATCGTGGAGGGCCTCGCGTTCTGCCGACTCCAGATGACAGAACCCGCAAGAGTGTTGGTGCCTGGTGAATGGTCGATTACGTGTTCCATCGGGACGTAAAGTGTAACCGGCTTGGGGGGTGCTTGCTTGCCCTTTACTAAAGTAAGTGGGTCTATTGAGTCGAGTTCTCTGTGTTTCCAGGACCTCGCTAAAGGCAGAGGCTCGTCGCTTCAGCGACGACTGCTATGATCTGCAAATGTTGGTACAATCGCCCCCCCCCCACACACACACACACAAAAAAAAACGAACGCTTACATGCCACGTAGCTGGCGACAAAATCGACTTAAATTCACCGAACGCTTTTACGTTTTCAAGGACAGTATGTCATAATGGGCGGCAAATGTCTACCTCTTGCGAAATGTATTTACGCACGTTTTCGGAAGCTTTGTAGGACTACTTGAGTAATTTAAAAAATTGTGACAGTCGAATTTTCAAATATGTGGTGACGTTCTTTGCTGTCATCACAACAATTTATTATATTACGACATACAATTCTCATGTATTTCCATGCCTCAAGAAATCAAGTCGAGCATAATTCCGTTTTTCGATTCAACAAAACAGTCACTTAAAGAATCTTGGTCTCAGCGCTACTGTCAAATGCGTCCAATGAAAATACCCAAAGGCTCATAAATACGCAATAAATCAGCGACAGGGGGAGTGTGGAGAGAGAAATGTGAATGTTGAGAGAGGTCGGGGCTGTTTTGGCCACGGGTCGCGGAGGCCCGGGCCGGAGGCCGGCGGGTGTGGCGGAGGCGTGGTGCGGGGGGAGTGGAGGGGCGGGGCGCTCGCCCGCTGAGAGGGATAACTGGGCGCATTCCTGTGGGAGAGCGACTACCGCGCGACGGAGCGGAGTGGCGCGACGTGGCTTCCCGTCTGGAGCACGCAAACGCTCCTTCCCATTTCCCAGACTCTTCGTCCATTGTGAACGGATATCGTACAACACTTCACTGCATTTCAATAATCTTCACAATTACGAGAAACACCACGAGGATAACAACATTATTTGGACGCAATCCGCAAACAATTGCGTGTGTTTACATCGAAACAACAAGCACACTACCCTTTTCTTTCTTGAATTCTCGAAATTCGAGCTGCCAGAATACAACTAATTCACTCGAATCAAAGTATAATTTGACAGAACAGCAAACTCCGTCTACACGAATACCATTTCGTGTCCATCGGTCGTAGTCACTAGAGCTAGAAATTAATACTTAGCGCGTAATGTCGAGTAATTACAAAGTGCAGAATCCTGTGGGCTTATTTGAGAAGAAAAAGAACTTACAGGAGATAAAGAAAGGATACGAAACAAGTAAAGTGAGAAAATAGGGAAAGGGAGGAAGAGAAGGCCAGCATGGAGTACAGAGATAAGGAGAAAGAAAGACAAAAAGAAAGAAAAAGAAAGAAAATAAATAACAAAGAAAAAGAAAGCAAGCAAGAGGTAGAGGTGGAATACGTCTATTGAATCTAGTTCCATACAAAGTTTCATTCGGCTAAACTTATCAAAAACTCTTATTTTATTCTAATGATATACGAACTAACGAATTTCACAGTAGCGTACTTTCACTGAGCTCATCACCAACACAACGGTCCCACTAATAACGATCGGACCCATCACTTATCGCGAGGCACAAAGGTTTGAGTCCCGACATTGAGAGATTTTCGCCACCTCTACTACATAAGTAGCTGGGTGGGATTCGACTTCTATTGAGCTGCTGCTCTGATCGACAGTGTTCCATGGCGTCTCCGATCACACCAAGCGAAAGCCGAACAATCCCATCAAAGGAAACGGGTCACGTACCTAGCCGGGAGACTAGAGCTTGTTCCGGCGGACGAGGTGGGGAAAACCCGCAAGCTGACGTACAGGTCTGCACCCGATCTCACGTTGCAGGATAGGAACATTACCACATTTCAACCTGCAGTCCACCCACGGGGCAAATGCCCAGCGTAGTTGATGCTCCGGGAAACAACAGCCGGTAATTAGAACAAAAGAAGCGGCACATGCGAGGGGCGCTTTCCACGTCGGCTGTCTCCAGCCGCAGCGCCGCCGCCCCGGGCCCCGAAGCGCGTCCCGCAGCAAGACAAACCACCCGGCCGCATGCGACTGCACTATTTGTCAAAGCATAAAGAATGCCTCGCCACCTGGCCCGGCGAGCGGCTCGCTAATTAAATACAGAAATAAATAAAATAGGCGTCGCGTTAAACTTAAAACAAACAAGAGCCATTAGAATAAACGCGATTACATAGATTAGGAGGATAAATGAACGTGAAAGGAGACATTGCGACAACGACCCCCCCAAACAATGCATCACCGGTTATGAACGGGCCATAATTTTGTGGGCCGGCGGCGCCCAGAAACGTCAGTGCGCAGGCGCTCACAAGCAGCGCGAGGCGTTCACCCAGGCGGGCGCCACATGGGCCTCCTGGGGTTAAGGATGGCAAAACACATGCATGTTTTTCAAACATCCATACTTTCCAGCAGAAACATCGATTAATTTACTGATTATTTGTGATTTCAGGCGCGTCAACTAAAAAAAAAAAAAAAAGTTATTATTCCCGTAAGTGTAGTTCATGTTTTGTTCGGGAGGTGGCGGTCAGCATTCCCCCGCTGTATGGCGAGATCCAGCGCCGACTTACCGTCAGCTAGCGGGGTTTCCCCTCACCAGGTATCTCCCATCAACGGGGCACCGCCCAACCCGGGACAAGCTCTAAGCCCCCGACCGGTGTCACAGCATATGTGGTCGTGTAGGGCACGTTAGTGTAAGTGTGTGTAAGGGGGTGAGGATAGGAAAAGGAGGAGATAGGAAATATCGCGCGTGACCTGCTGCTTACGGTACTGATCCGGCATTCGCCTGGTGTTAATCGGAGAAACCATAGAAAACTAACGATCAGAGCAGCCGGTCGGTTGAATTCTCTCCAGACAACGACTGCATTCTACCTAGCTGACAAGCTAGTGTCGAAAATCCCGCCACCACGGGAACTGAACCAAGGACCTCTCGGTCAGAGGAACTGTGACACGAGACACATTTCTCCCGGTCAGAAACATCAATTTTTTAACGTCGATATTTTGTTTTAGATATTTCCTTCAGATCGAGATTTTTGTGCAGACATATCGATATTTTCAAAAAACTAGTCATGGTATAAATAAAATGTGCAATATCTATTTTATTTTGGGATTGATCTCAATCTATAGCCATTGACGACTGTGGTCATTGTTGATGGCTAGGCGGCACGAAACTGTTTGCTATTCGCAATCTTTCTCAGTGTTATTACCTTTATTGATTATTTTGTATGTGATAATATTGTCAAACTGCAATTTGAACCTTTACTACATAGAATAATAATTATTATTATTATTATTATTATTATTATCATTATTATTATTATTATTATTATTATTATTATTAGAATATTCATTAGAAAAGTAAGATGACAGTCAAATTTCAGGCGGATTATACTTTAATGTAATATTGACTTATTATGAATAACATTAGACCTAGGGCATTTTACTTCGAAATGTTTCATACTATTTAAAACATTTATATATTTTTAAACATCGATGTTTTTATGGATGTTATCATCGACGTCGAAAACCTTTTGGTGATGTACCGATGTTTTGCTAAACTTAGCCATCGCTACCTGGAGGCGCGGGCAGGCAGACAACGTACAATGGGGAGAAGTGAGCTTGGCATTGACGAAAGCGAGATGCAGATGAGATAGGAAACGCCGCTTAGGGGAAGGAAGACTGACTAAGCATGAATGAAACGGGAGAAACATAGAAATATTACTAAAATTAGTCCTAAATTAGTGCCTTGAAGCTTCCAAAATGCTGCTGAGCAAACCCCCAAACGGATTTCTAAAAGAAGCAAGCACACTGCTCAAAAACGCATAAAATACACTTGTTTAGCATTTCAATAAAAAATAGTATAGTGTATATGGATTCTCAGTACAAGCTCTTGAACAAGAATATTTTTTTACTAGGAATACCAAGAATACTTTTTAAAAAATGCTGTTCCATAACGAAACACACGAATAGCAAATATTTAATGATGGGCGATTTTTTCCATAGTCTTGCTGGCGCCTGCTATGTCGTAAGCAGTGATGCACTGAGTGTGAGAATTAAGTACCGCGTGAGAATAGGTGGAACATGCAATCAACTACTTGCATTTTTCTGTCAAAATGGAAAGTGTTACATTGTTTGTGTAATTTCTCCGAGTTCCTGCGTATCAAACGAAACTATAGACATCTTTCATATGGACGGAGGCAGCTTAATGTTCTTTTAATTTGTGGGGGCAATGGAAACTAACAACATAGATTCGGCAGAGCCTCGCTGTCCGAAACAGGTGTGGTCGGAGCAGCGCTGTACTTCTGCGATGACAACAACCACCTAGTGCTATAGCACAGAAACGGCGGATGGACAAGCCGAGCGCGTGGGGGCGGCGAAGAGGGAGTTAGTGGCGAGGGGGCGGGGGGGGGGGGGGGAAGGGGGGGAGGTGGCGAAGGGCAGAGGTGCGGCGCCGCACGCAAACGCGAGGGAAGCGGTCGATCGCATCTAAATTTAGCGAACGCTGCGCTAATTCCTGAGGTACAGACGCGTTTTTCCAGCTAGAAAGAAGATTAACCGGCTCAGCTCCTTCAATAGCAGCATATCCTCGTGTGATATTCTCAGAGCAATTACGGAATAACGGTAAAAAGATGTTATATCATTCATCTCATTACGCGCACCAATTTATAATTCTCCTTCAACAAAATTCAATTTCATTCTCTCGTTTTTTTTCTGAATATGAAAATCGAATAGTCGAAAAAATTGTACAAGCGACATGTCAACAAGAGCTTGCATCCTCCAAGGAAATGAGTACCGGTTTAATAGCCAAAGAGACGGAGGAGATGGTGTATGGTATAAGTTACAGAGCATAGATCAAATACGCCGTAGCGTTGCGTCAGCGACAAACAGGAGATATAACAAGAAGTGGGTCACGCAAAGAGACGAATGCAAGGCGACGATCGAGGCGGGGCAGGTGGGCGGAGCCAGAGAATTAAGCGTGCGAGGCTTGGGCACAGGATGCGGGCGGGGTGCGAGCAGGTTTCCGACAATGCACGCGTCATCACGCAACCATGAATGCAGTTACATGAAAAAAATAGCATATCTTGTACTGAAATAACATTGCCATCAAATTCAAGTTAGGCATACCGAAGAGCACCTTATTTATTTCATCCAATTTCATCAAAGTCGATGAAATGACTTTGAAGTCGATGACAATGAAGTTTATTTACGATACGATCTCACTCTAGCTATTCAAGCTTCAAGTTAGTGACATAGGCCTGTACGCGCAAAACCGATTTTACAGATGCCCCCCTCTATGGGGGTACTTTGGAGGGGGTTATTAGTGCACAAAAATGCACACGTCGTCGTAGTTATTCCTGAGGATCAAATGGGTAGATTAAGTCGGGTAGAATGCCTATCGCAATCCCTTCTTACACAACTCTTTTCGTCT
The DNA here is from genome assembly GCA_017312745.1 of Gryllus bimaculatus. Taxonomy (NCBI): domain Eukaryota; kingdom Metazoa; phylum Arthropoda; class Insecta; order Orthoptera; family Gryllidae; genus Gryllus; species Gryllus bimaculatus. The sequence continues at coordinate 337,836 of BOPP01000179.1, forward strand.
TAAGGTCAAGGTGCAAATAACGTTATCTGTGTTAATCCCATAATTCGTATGCGAGTCATCGGTGCGATGCACTTAATAAATTAATATCTAACGACTATGATTAATATATAATGCAATTAATAATCTTTTGGACAGGAAACAGGACGCTCAGAGCTGCTGAATTATGCAAGTATACACACATGTCAAAATTTTCGAAATTTGATGCTAATCTTCGTAACTAATGTGCAGTGATAAGTTCCCTATAGTACTGCTCCGACTTCGCAGCACCATTCTCATTTCCCTAATTCAAATATTCCCCTAACATCAAAAATCTTTCTTAGAACTAAAGAACTAAGATTAAACGCAATGATACTTGTAACTAAAAACCGACACCAAAAAATCAACAAAATCTTATACTAAAATTTATCTTCAGATGCCCAACTACATTCCAAACAAAAGCAATCACACGAGCCATGTGTCGATCACGTCTCGAGGCAATTTATTATATTTCGTCTTGCCGGCTCGCAAGCCGCGTCTTGGACGCATCGGCATTCCTCACGGCGAGCGATCCGCCGCGCGGCGTCCTTTGAGCGCCCGGCGGCGGGGGTCGGGGCGAGGGGGAGGCCCGCGGGGCGCCTCCCGCCTGCGTATCAGCGGATCGGCGCGGCGCTGCGGCGCGCAGCGCGGCCGACCTCGCGCTGCTTAATTGATTACGCGGCCGCGCGGAGGGAGCGGCAACGGCGGGGACGGTAGCGGCCGCGGGGCCCGGAGAGCTCCGAGCCACGGAGTGGACGCTACGGAGACGATCCCCGAAGGTTTGTGGGTTGTTACCGATTACGAGCGCGGAATCAACTGCGAAGGTCATTCGTCCCGCAAGCGTAGTACGTTTTCCCTCGGGAGATGGCGATCTTCCCCCGCTGGATGGTGAGATCCGGTACAGACCTACCGACGGCTAGTGGGTTTTTCCCATGCAAGTGTGACGTAGTGAAATAAGAAATAAATTTCAATAACAAAATAAAAATAATATATTCAAAGATTATGTACAAGTTACAATGAATTGCTAATTTTAAAACACTCCGGCAACCTTTTCCTTTCGGAACACTGCTTTACCGCAGAAAATACAAGCCACGCGTGATGCGCGCCGTCGGACCTCTGTCCCGTGACAATTACCGTCACATGGCCTGACGCCAAAAGTTAACCCGGTCGTGGCGACCGTGTGCCTACAGCACGTGAGATTGTCTGGCCCTTACTCTCCGGACATCTCGCCCTCACTCCTACACCCTCCTTGTACATACACGTACAAGCTACCCGATGCAAACTGAATGAGAACGCGGGCGCAGATGGCGCCGCGTTAAATAGTTGAGGCTGACACCCCCACCACTGTTCCATAGATAGACTCGCACTGGCGCGAGGCTCGCAGGCCAGCCTTTGGTTTACGCCCACACACAGAGAATTCTCAGGTTGGCTGCCTGCTTCCGGTTGAGGCACGCTAGCTAGCCTCCTCGGAGTTTACAGCCAACGGTATTTTTGTGGCTCTGCGGCTCTACATGAGTCAACCGCCAGAGCGCAAACTCCGGATGTTCAGGCTTAACCCCTCCTTCCTCCCCCGCAGCGTACTTTCACCAACCTAACGGTTCTGGCCCTCATGTTAACGACGCCACACAAGTATCTCCCACCAGCGGGGCAAGCTGTAAGCTCCCGACCTGAAAGGTAGTGTAGTGCATGTAAGTGGTCAGAATAGGACAAGGCACAAAAAGGAAAGATCGCCCGCGGTCCGTAGCCCGTTTGATAGGGTAGTACTCCGGCATTCGCTTGGTGTAGATCGGAGAAACCACGTGAAACTACCGATCAGAACAGCCGGCCGCTAGAATTCTCCTCCAGACAGCGGCTGAAAGTGACTCGGCTGACAAGCTAATGTCGAAAATCCTGGCACCGTCAAGAGTGGAACGCTAGGACCTCTCAGTCAGAGGAACTGCAGTGCCATCTGCCGATGCCCTGAGCCACCTCTCGCGGTCGAACGCCGCCGAGAGGCTAAGCGGAGGCATGGAGGGAGGAGCGACCGCCAGTGCGCACGATTAGAGGTGATTGGCGTAGTGACGGTCGCCCACGGAAGAAGACGGTGGTGCCCGCGAGGGCAGCCAAGCGCCGGCCAGGCGGGAGGGAGGCTGCCAGTGCGAAGGAGCCGGCCTGTGGGAGCGGGCGTACCGCTTCCCCCCTCCCCTCCCCGCTCCGCTCCCGGCGTCGGACGAGGCGCGGCGAGGACCCGGGGCACGGGGGGACGAGAAAAACAAACAGAGCCCCCCGCCGGCCCGGGCCCCCTCGGGCTTAGCCAATTATCCGGAGCCCCGCTGGAGGCGACTCTGCTCCGGCTCTCTGGAATTCGAGAGAGAAAGAGAGCGGGAGAAAGAGAGAGAGCGTGAGATAAAAGAGCGTAAAAAATCCCTTTAAATAAACAACACGAAACGAAACGATCCTGCGGCCGTAAGTTGTCGTATTGATCACATAATGCATACAAACAGATTGTTAAACGGTTATTTACACGCACCATTCCCGCCCTCTTTTACAGGCGAATAACAATTTTTATAAATTTTCATAGCCAACAGCCTCGAAAGGTATTTCCACTTCGTTTCCATAAGTGTTCTCTCCCATCTTCTTCTTCGTCCCAGCGACAATTCAACACATGCCTAGTGTTAATACGAACGATTATGCGGACATGATGCGTGATTTATATAACGCAGATACAGGTAACAGATCTAAATTTAGGATCTTAAAAACTGAAGATGATAGTTGTCAGCATGAGATAATGCAACAGTCAGCTATGATGATAAATTATTGTCATGAACTAATCACAGAATACAGCGATACAAGTGAGTCGCGTAAATGTCATAAGGAATGATGGAGAATAGACTACTTGAATTTCGGAAATGGACTAAACAATTTTAATAAAACAAAGTGATATTACTCAAGAAGTACGCCTGCCATCATAAAGCCAGAACTGCTAGCGAGATCATTCTACATGATGACAATAATATGAAGACGATAATTTCTTCTCCGTTTTATTTACTGAGCAATGTGTGTAGTAAAATTGTATCACTGTAAATGCGTGTTTAGTTTGTATTCATTCAGTGTTTAATAATAATCTGACCTACGAATCTTCGAACATGTAGTATAGATTGGGCCTGCGAGAATACCCAACATAAACATGTAGTACATGAATGGGAGTTTTTATGGGATTCATAAGCCGTCTTTATACGTCAGCGACGGTAATGCTGGTTCTGAACTAACTCTGCCGGTAACTGGAGATGTAGAAGGTAGGGTCGACAGCACAGAATGGGCTGAGAAGCAATGAAGCGCGGGGAGGCGAGATATGGAGCGCTATGACGACGGCGGCCCACGCCAGACAGAAGCTAGAGGGCCAAGCGATGTCGAATTCCTGCGGTGGCGGTCAGGGGTCACCGGCCAATTCATGGGTTAAATGATCTGCCAGCAGACAATTTTGGTGATGGTCAAGAAGAGGCCTGCGAAAAGATAGGCCTTCATATAAAAGTTTTAAACGAACCTCTCTAAACCCTAATATGGCAAAATGGATTGCTCAATTCGCGGAGTTTTTATTGCAATGTCCCCCAAACCGCACGACTGTTTGATTAGTGTTTCCGGACGCGTCAACAGCTTAAGAATAGTACATGTTTTTTGTCGCGGGAGGTGGCGGTGATCTTCCCTAGACGGATTGGCAGTACTCGTGGGCTTGTGGGGAGTTTCCTCAACCAGACATCTTCCAACATCGGGTCACCGCCCCAATCAGTACAAACTCTAAGCTCCCGACCGGTCTCCTGCCAAGTGTGCTAGTGTAGTGCATGTGAGTGTATGTGTGTAGGTGAAGGGACAAGGAAGACGAAGGCCGGATCGCGCGCAGCCCGTCGCACGTTTGTTAGGGCACTGCTCCGGGATTCTCCAGGCGTTCGGAGAAATTACGAAAAAAACTACCGATTAGAATTCTCCTCCTGACAGCGGCTGTGTTCGCCCTGAATATCTAGGTAGTGTCGAAAATCCTGGGTAGCGTCGAACATCCTGGGTAGCGTCGAACATCCTGGGTAGCGTCGAACATCCTGGGTAGCGTCGAAAAATCCTGGGTAGCGTCGAAAAATCCTGGGTAGTTTCGAAAAATCCTGGGTAGTTTCGAAAAATCCTGGGTAGCGTCGCAAATCCTGGGTAGCGTCGCAAATCCTGGGTAGCGTCGAAAAATCCTGGGTAGCGTCAAAAATCCTGGGTAGCGTCGAAACATGAAACCTAGGATCGCCGGTCAGAGGCACTGCAGAATTGTCAAATGACGCCCGGTCTAATCCGCCCGATTCCGCCATACGCGATGCGAGCGCTTGGCCAGCGCCTCCCGAAAATCCCCGGGCGGTGGAAGGCGGAGCGGCGGCCGTGGGAACGGGCGAGGTAATTCATTCCCGAGTGCGCTGCCACCGCCGCCGCTGCCCTTAGCTGCTCGTTAGCGCTAATGAGAGGACTTCGGCGCGCGCCGCCTTCGCTGCCCCGTCGCGTCGCTCGCCCACGCGTCCACGCGCCTCCCCCCCCCCCTCGGCCCCAGGCCAGCCATGCGCCGCCGCTGGATCTGTCACCGGACCTACACTGTGAGGCGCGACATGGCGAGGGGACATATACAGGGGATGTCAAAAAATGTGTATACACTTCAAGCGAAGAAAAAAAAGGTGTTATTGTAGCAAAGCTGATTTCATATGAACCGAAAATGAGAGCAATAATCATCTAGTTATTCAGCTAGTTACGTATAACCGAGAGTGTTACGTAACTATTAAAATAAAGGAAAACATTCCAGAAATTATTCCCAAATTGAGTAGTGGAAATCAATGTATAGAACTGAGCAAAACTGAAGACCCTAATGAGAAAGTTGAAAGAAACCGTTGAGAATGTTGCACACAAACGATTATTAAAATTACCGACTTATAACTTAATACAAGAGTTGCATCTGTTGATGTTGAAAGTTCCTTTTCTCTATACATGTATTTATTTAGTGACCAGAGATGCAGCCTCACCGAAAGAAAACATTAAAGTGCTAAATGTTGTTTGTTTCACTATCTTTCTGGGCGACTATATCATGTTTTGGGACACACTTATGGTAGACTTTCCAATACATATTTGAATTTTGTGACCTTTCATGTTATGTAATTGCATTTGGTACTGTTTGTATGAATATTTGCAGATGAAATTTGCATCTTTTCCCCCCAAACTTTAGCACCCTTTTCTGTTAATTTTAATATCTTTTTTTGCACCTTTTAACCATAATTTTGCATCAAACTCTACTTATCACACCATCTGAGTCTCTTCTTGTCGTTGTCCAACGTTCTTCAAAATTGCAAAAGTATATACACGACACTTAGTTTCACAGGATATAACGTAAGTCACGTTTTTCAGTTTTCACATATTTAAACAACGTTAAACGTTAAAACACTTTGTTAGGGCTGCGAGCATTATCTCCGTCAAATACACCAGCAACGTAACACTTCCCGATGTCGCCGGCGGATCGGTAACTGCCCTGACCTTTGTGTCTGAAGACCACCACGTTAGCGACACCGAATGCGCTCGGGGCGTTTAATTTGTCAGCGAGTGTAAAAGGGCGTCATCATCTCGCGAGCATTATCGGAGAGCGACAGCCGTGAAAACAACCGCGGGAACCCGGTTGTTCGCACTAAATTTCCTCGACATTTTCATATTCGTATCCGGCGGGCACGCGCATCTCCTCCTCGCTTTACGGCGCGTTGCGCGCCACAAGACCGGTCCTCGGACAACTGTGTTATTTATGATTCATTCTGAAGAAATCTAAAACTGACAGGTGCAATGATTCGTGGGGCTTGACGGCTACCGGTACACTTTGGAGCGTCCCCAATGTTTTTGCGAGAATACCAAAATAGCGCCGAACATCAAAACGCAATTGACTCGTCCGGGAGAACCTGAGTCATCACTCAAGGATTACGAAAGATTTGTACCAACTGAAGAAAGGATTCTAATTATCTTACTTTCGTTAAACCTTCTAAACTTTCGAAATTTGAAAACCTTACAAATAATGTATAAGACGTTGTAGAACCACTATTTTCAGCGGACATAGGAGATATAGTTTACATACTATAAAACATTCTATACAAATTCTCGTCAACACGAGTGCACTTTTCTTCTCGGGATAGGAAATGTGTGTTGCTTGTCTGAGTGAATCTAGGCGTTCCCGGGTGAACATGACTTCATCAACGTGCAGCAAGAATTGAAGAAATTGGTGACTAGTGACAAAATTCTAGATTCATGGCACTGCTCCCTGGAATGTTGCACACGCTGTGGGTGATACCGCCTTCAAGCAATGTTTTCCTCACAAGTGTTCGTGAAACACTTGAAACCTGCAGAGGGTCTTCGACCGTTATTTGCAGGCAAGGTTCTACGCACATTCCTCTTGGCGGGGAGTGTCTACGTCGCGTCATCTAAGGCTCAGGCAGTCCCCAATTCGAGCGCCGAATCCTTACATCGAATCAGTGTGTGAAAGCTTATACCAGAGGTCCCAAAGCGGTCGGTATCCTACGGCCCCTACGGGCCGATGATATTTTAAAGGAGGTCACTGATGATAAGGCTTCGTTTGGGTGCTGAGAGCCCAAGATGCATGACAACTGATCTGTATATTCACAAAGAAGATCCCATTAATTTCAAATAATTACATGAGTTGATACATTTTTCTGATTTATTATTTGTTTTTATTGCCTTATTATTTGTTTTTATTGCCTTATTATTTGTTATTTGTTTTTTATTTGTTTTAATACAGCAAATTACAGATGTGTTCCACTTTTGCCATTTACATTAATGAAAATCGAACTTTTGGGCAATTACAACTTATAATTTTGTTTCTAAATCATATTTATAATCGTAAAATTAAAACTGATAATAGTACAAGAATAATTACAACGTCAATACATTTTTTCAAATATTTTGTTCATAGTATTTGTGACTCATTATTTGATTTAAGAATATGCGAAGGTAAATAATAGAGAAAAACGTAAAGGCAGTCAGTGAACAACCCATTATTTGAAAAGGGATCGACAAAAGGAAAAGTTTGGAAAGCCTCAGCTTTATCGTATAACTATGCAGTTATAATCAAATTAATAATATTTTTTAAACTAAATATTTAGTTATTTAGAAAGAGATTACATGTGCGCTTCTGTTGTATAAAGAGAAGTACAAAACGATCTTGTGTTCAGGGCGCCAAGCAATATCGCATTATCAAGTGTCGGGATCCCAATTGAGAAGTTCACGGCGAGGTCCATGGCATGATGAAGGGGAGTCAGAGCACGGGTTAGTGGTAAACTAGAATTAATTTGAAATGAACCAAATACTATCAATATTCGTCTATGCGCAATATTCTATTATCATTAATTTAATAATATGGAACTGTTAATGCAGTAACATAAGATAGAAAACGAATGAAAGGGGGGTTATTAAGGGCGAACAGCGACTAGAAACATTAACAAGAGAAAAATACACGTTTAATGATTTTATGTGATTAATGAACAATTATTATCGAACTTTCATCTGAGACGATTGTACACTATTGACAAGTTGTTTGCCGCCAGTTCAAAGGTCGGAAGACAATATGCCCAATGAATGCCGGAATAGCAATCAACTCTTAGGAATATTAATGTCTCGAATCAATACAGTCAAATAGTGATTCCTCCCAGGGTGTCTGAGAATAAATGTTAAAAATCCGGAGAGCCGATAAATTAACCGAAGATAAACCTTTTCCCAAATGATCACGTGGAGGCAAAATTCATATAACGAAGTTACCCTGTGATGTGTACACATTATTGGAAAGCAACCCATCCTGCGTTAGCATTTGGCAGATCGAAAGCAATCAAAGAGATTTCGTCGAGCAGCCATACACCAATTCACGATGTGCTGCCCACCACTCAAGAGCAAATGTCACACACGTAACATTATTACATGAAATTCTCCACAACATGTTCATTGACAAAACGTTATTATCGTCCCCAACCCCATGGCCTACAAGCCTCCAGTCACGTTTTTTTGCAAAACGCATTCAGTTTTTTTCGGCATTTTTTCGAGCATTCCGTTTGAACGCGCGGCAACTCTATTTCGCCTAATCCAAGGGATTTGGCATGCCATGCGGGG
>BOPP01000179.1:346192-408277 GCA_017312745.1 Gryllus bimaculatus
CGGGCGGCGGCGCGGGCGCCAGCGCTCATGTTTAAAACACGCGGCGCCGCTCCGCGCCGGGTGGGCCACCCTGCCCACGCCGCCGTAATAGCAGGCGCCCACGAGCGACGACGCCCCGTGCGCAAGGGATGGCGCTCAGCTCACTAACAAGTGGTTTTCAAAACGCATATGTTACATGTTTAGGCTATTGCGCGTCCCTTGTGCCTTAAATAACTTTCGTTCATTTCGTCGCAGAGTCAATAGGCATTTAGGATGGCTCATGGGTAGCATATTAACTTGCTGTGGTCAAACGCCGGTTTCAATTCCGGTCGAAGCCAAAAAATAATTTGTAGCTTTCCTTTAAAATCGTCCCTGTTTGTATAGCTGTGTGAAGAAAAAAAGCTCAGGCAGGCGGAGTTTGGTAGTTACGGTGAAGGGAATGCGTTATGTACGTCGCTCTTGGCGCCCAAGCGTGGGAATTAAAGTTGTCCCTGGCTGGGGTACACAGCTAGCCATCAAAGTCGACCCAAAATGCCTAATACATACATCAATAGGCATTCAAGTACATATACACATAAGCATTTTTGTACATTGGTATCCAAAACCGCATGCCAATAACTAATTTCATATTTAAATTTCGTGGTTTTGGACTGGAGCCCTACATAGAAATTTAAATTAAACTGAAACGAAAGGCGAATATAAGATGCAAGAAATGTCAACAGAAGTCTTTTCTGCTCTCCAAATCACCAAACTACATCGTTTCATACAAGTCAATTCTCGTGTAGCTGTGAAATGTAGGGCAAAATACTTCGCTATGCTTATCATTGCAGTCAATGCCAAAAAGTTATAAAAAAATTGATTAGATAGTAAATGTCTACAATATATTGATTAGAAAACAAAATGGAAAAAGACCAACATAAAATTCAACGTTGTCACATACTCCACTCTTGGCCATTATGGATTTTGAGAGCAGACGTATCACGTACAGGCGCCAAGAATCTTCACCAGGTACTTGGCCCCCGTGCCAACTGCCAAACTCAACCAGTGGGCCGCTGTCCGTGGTCTAGTTAGCAGCGGCCACGCGCGCGGGCGGCGCGGCGGGTGAAGTGGAGTGGAGTGGAGTGCAGTGGAGTGGAGTGGCGCGGCCGGGGCGGCGCGGAGGCAGCGCGCTCCGGTAATTGATTTTTAAACGCTGTTTCGCATGCTGGAGGGGCTGGAGGCGGGCCCCCAGCTGTGATTTACGGGGCGGGGGCGGGGCGGGGAGGGGAGGGAGCGGGGGCGGAGGACGGCGAGGCGGGAGCACTCCTGGAGACAGGCGCATAGGCCGTAGCCCGCGGGGCCCAATCGAACATCCTCCTCGTCCTGTTGAATATGGGACCTGATATTTCAGTCAGGTCAGTTTATGGAACAACTTAGTGTCTGTAGATATTTTTAAGTATTTACAATATTTTTCAGACACTAATGCTTAGTGATCAATATTTCTGCTGTTTCAAAACATCACATATATCTTAGTTTCTTCGTATTTTGCTTTTGGACGTGAATGTTTAATACTGTGTAACAACGTTAAAAATACATCATCAAATTTTAGTAAGGGAAGGAGTATGCACGACGCTACCACTTTCCCTTAAAAAGTCAGGTTGTTTGTTTGTCTCAATATTTACATTGTCTTTGATCACTTAGTCTCTTGTCAGCAGCATTTTCTATATATTTATTAGATTGCGTACCTTTATAAGAAAAGCTCGCACATCATGATTAAGTATTAGGAGTGTTAGTAGAAGACAGAAGTTCGAAAGGTTATGAAGAGAGAAGATTACGGAGAGTCAAAGCATTGTCTCGGTAATTTGTTTGAGTCTATTTAGATGTGGATTCTGTTTGTCTAGTTGAAAATACATTGCAGATGGAATATTTGCCAAAATTTGCAGTAAGAAATTGAAAAGGAGGCAAACCCACCTCGCGATGAATTTGTTTGTTAGAAGTAAAAAGACAGTTCGCAAAACATTCTTCACTTCACTTTTCTTTGACTAGAATGTGATTGTTGGTTGTTCCCGAATCTTCAGACCAAAGTCTTATCTCAACTCTGATATCATTTATCAGGTGAAGGGTAATAATTCGATGCACTACCAAATCGATTTTTTTGTATAGGAATACCTCTCACAAATATTTCGGGTATAAATTATTTTTTCTTGGCCTTACAGGATATAATCCACCGGTAATACTACAGTAGTTTAAAGACATCATGAAACGATCAAAGACGTTATAAATAATGAAGTGGTCCAACACATTGACCAGGAAAAGAACATACAATTAAAGAGCATACATGATTTTGATCTCAATCATTTCTCATCATTAAAATTTCAGTTTCTTCTTCAGGGCAATTTGTGACTTAAGTTATTTTATCAAGTACTCGCTTACCAATCACAGATTCTCCAAGTACACTCACAAGTCTCCAAATTGTCTGCTGTACTTTTACCGGTATGGAAAAAGCGACTTACTTTTCATTTTCATTTATTTACTTTCTGTTCAAAGCCACCTCTGTTTTTCTAAATTTGCAAGCCTTCTTTTGTCAATTAGAAACTAAGGGGGCCGGAAGCCATTCGCTCAGGAGGTGGCAAAGGCGTAATTTGGAGTGAGGGAGCAGTTGCCCCCTTCAATATTTCGAGTTTTATAGAAGGATTCCAAACAAGTAACAAGTTTCAAATGTATTAATATGATTTGTTAATTTTTTTTAAAAACTTTAAGGGTTACTAGCGGATAATATAGGAATACAATTAAGTGTGAAAAGTGAAAGTAGTTTATGTAATGAAAAATATTCCAAAGACGTCCCCTTTCCACGAAATCATCTCCAAGCATTTAGATACGTGAATGTCGATAGTTCGGCTCATTGGATTGGGCTCATAAGATAAAGCGATGTATGACAGCTTTCGCTGTTCAAATGACAGCTTTCGATAAGTGAAACCTTGTCGTCCAAAGTACTTCTTATTAATTTTTCATGGAACGCGTGAATGTAAAAATGGCGTGTTTATTGGCTCACTAATATTAACCATCACCTTGCATACTTCTCTTAAATCACTAGGGCAGCGGTTCCCACGCTGGGTTCCGCAAGAGCTGTTTACAGATGTGAAGAGTAAGGTTCAAAAATATTAAAAGAAAACTAGTACATTATATCAACAATTTTGTTGTCAATAGTTGTTCAAGCAGCAATGATTGAACTATTCAAGAGATTTAGTCTCAAAATTTCTCACCCAATGTCAGGGGAGCACGAGTTATCCTGCAGAACCATTCATTAACAAAAGTATTCTAACACCATTAGAACAGACACGATTGCTCTCTCCAGGATGAAAACCCTGGAGAGTCTTTTCACATAACTGCCACAAAACTTGTATTTTGTGGTAACGTTGCGGCTCTTAATCGTATGAATACTAATTGCAACCCTACTCCTTTCAGTTCAGTTTTAAGCTGCCATTCATTCGTGTCCTTCGGTCACATATCCGTGCTACTAATTATTAACGATCCTGTAAATTATGACACTTCAATTATAGCAATTAAACAGGAGTGTAGCAATTCCTCTTCCATGTCAAAAATTGTTGTTTAACCACTATAGAAAAATCCCAATCGCTCAATCCAATGTTATTTCCGAATGCGCGCAGAATTGAGGAGACAGGTGTTTTTCACCCAGAGGTCAGATTACTTTCAAAGGGGAAAATTCTCATCTGGTCTTTTGAACAGCATAATAAGCGTCCGGTTTTCTTGTAGGATACAGCATTTCAGTACCTTATTTACATGAAGAATGCAAATAAGAGGCAGATTGTTTACGTCACGAACAGCGGTTTGTGTGTGTTTTGTTTATTTAGTAGATATATTCGATAAGCTTAGTAGGTTTCTACTTTCTGATGGGGGGAAAATACACTCACGACCATGGTGGCAAAAATAACATCGATAGAAAAGGTAACTTTTGAATCTCATTTGTAAATGAAGGAACCTGTGATTGCTTTCTTCTTTAGTCAAAATGTATCAACGAAAAAAGATTGAGAATCGAAGATTACGCGGGGAAGTAACATTTCTTTCATTTAAAAAAAATTCGCGAAATTCCGAAGTGACGAGTGCATACGGTAACTCATTTTCATCGACAGAAAACATAAGATGCTATCAGTTACACAGTATGGACATTTCAACGAAATTAGGTGTTTGTTACTTTCTATAAAATATTTGAATCTAGAACATCTGTCTGGATAACGCTGCTAGACCTACATCTTTCGAAAGCCAAGAAGGCTCCCCTATCACTAGTCCCTTTCGTTCCCTTGTGTTCTCAGCTTGTGTTTGCTCCAAAAACAAATTAGGATGTCGATACAGATTTGCGCTTATTTGTGAGACCTAGCACTTAATTTTAAAAGTGTTAAGTAGCAAAATGAATATTTCAATCAACACATTTTTACGTAATATGCGATGTTTTCCAAAAAGGCAACTGCACGAAATTTAATGTAAAGCATCTTTTGAAAAAAGTATTTTCTATCTCTCTCTACGTCATATTCGTATAACGCTTCGGCAGTTATATTACAACACACTGTTTCGTTGAGAGATGGATGGTGTGGACTTACAAAAGTTAATAAACTTTATGGACATTGTTAGGGTTTCGCGGAAGGGGTTCCGTGCCCAAAAACGTTTCCGAACCGCTGCACTAAACACTTTCGACGGCAGATGTCACTAATGAGGTTCGACACTCTGTATTCACTAGTCACTCCCCTGCGAATTGGGAAAAAAACGCCTTGGCAACTTAATTCGGTAATGAAATCTCTAGGCTGCCTCCTCTCCCACATCTGCAATAATAGTAAATTGCATTTTCTATGCTATCCGGGATGATCCGCGTCTAGGTCTTCGTGGCTAGCCACGACAGAAGCCGCCGTTTTAACGTGACGACCTTTTCGTAGGCCTTAAACGTCGCCATTCTTGTCCAGCTACTATCATCCGCACACGTTTTCTTAAGCTCTCATTTCACTAGATGCGAGAGGAGTGGGGGTGGGAGTGTATTATTTTGATCGGCAGGACTATTATATCAAATTTACAGCTCGTTTTTTAATGCAAAATACATGGAAATTACACGGAAGCGAGCATATACGGATATCAGATTATGTTAAGCACGCTCCATGCTATCAATTAAATGTTAGTAAAAGGGTGGGGGAGGTCTTCCAGGGCTGAAGAAAACCTGCCCATGTAACTGCCGCGCCCGTGGTGAATTAGATTTTAGCATTCAGATGGGACCTGACGCAGACCATTTCAAATCGCTTGCCTACTCCTCGCAACAAGTATCCCAACCTGTACTCTCTTAAGTCTGTCCATTGTCATTGTGTTTGTTCTTTACATACTAATAAGAGTGTAGCGTTTTTGGAACAGTAATAGAATCTAAAAAAAAGTTTAAAAATACGATCTTGATCACGACACGAAATTGATCAGAGCTTTGGTTACTCGAGAAAATGTTGCTCTACTTTAATCCACTGTTTATGAATCCAATGAATATTTATCCACTGACGGTTTTCCAAAAATTTCAGGTTTATTTTCCTTCCAGTCACGCAGGACGCGGTGTTAATGATACAATTTGATATTTCATAAGGAGAGATGATGAATTAAGGAGAGCAATCTGTCTTTGTATTTCATGCTTGGGTTCAGTACCATTGAATATAAAGTTGTAAAAAATTAAATTGTTGATATGATTTAATTCATAATTAGGATTAATATATACAGATTTGTATACTATTGTAATAGTGTCTATTTTTAATTTAATTATTGATTTTCAGTCCACATTATACCTCCTGACGTATTCAAACCAGTAAATTCGAAACATTTCAACAATATACACGATGTAGCTAATTCAACGAATATAATAATATTTACGATATATCTGTATTCCAGGTATATTAAAAATCATTCATTCGTTCATTAATTCATTGAGAACTGCAATTCCCACTATATGTCTATAACATATTATAATACAATACAAGAATATAAAATATTTAGTAAATCATAACAAAAATATTGTCTTTTGTAACATGGTGGGCAATGTAATGAACAGGCAGATGGAGTCAACAGGCACGAACAGTGGGAGATTATGATGTCCCAAATGGCATTTAAAATTCGACGGTGTGGGGACTGGACTAAAAATGCGCGACTATTGATTGACTAGTACCGCGGGGGCGTCAACTGATAAGGTCATTAGTCTAGTAAAAGTAGAGCATCCCGTTACCAGGGGAGGTGGTAGTTAACCCATCTAGATGGCGAGAACCGGCGCCGACCTACACGTCAGCTAGCAGGTTTTCCACGACCAGGTATTTCCCACCAGCGGGGCACCGCCCAGACGGGACAAGCTCTAACCTCCAGACAGATTTCCCGACAAGTGTGGTGGCGTAATGCTTGTAAGTGTGTGTGTAAGGGAAGAGGGAGGATAGGAGAAGGAAGAGGAAGGAAAGATCGCGCGCGGTCCACGGCCCGTTTGTTAGTTTACTGCTCCGGCATTCGTCTGCTGTCAATTGCGAAAACCACAGGAAACTACCGATCAGAGCAGCCGATCGCTAGATGTCCCAGCCAGACAGCGTCTGAATTTGACCCAGCTGACTAACTACTGTTGAAACTTCAGCCGCCGCCGTCGGGTCTGTAACCCTCGGGCCAACCGGTCAGCGGCACTGCAGTGACATCCGTTGATGCCCTGAGCCACCTAGGTCGGTAAAAGCGCGAAGAGTACGACATGGACGCCAGTACGGCGGTAAGCTGCAGCGACGAACGGCGACGGGCGAGGCGGGGGTGACGGGGGTGCGGCGAAGGGGGCGGCGGGCAAGAGGCGGCGGCCTGCGAAGAGGGGCGGCGGCGCGAAGAGGGCGGCGGGCGAAGCGGCGGCGGGCGAAGAGGCGGCTGGCGGAAGAGGGCGCGGGCGGCGGGCGTGCGGGCGAAGCGGGCCGGCGGGCGAAGCGGCGGCGCGGCGGGCAGCGGCGGGCAGCGGCGCAGGCGCGGCAGCGGCGCGCGAAGCGGCGAGGCGGCGAGGCGGGCGAGGCGGGCGGCGTCTACCGCCGGCGCTTGGGGCGCGGAAGCGGTGCGGCTATGTAAATACGGTGGCGGTGTCATGGCGCAGCCGGACGTGGCCCGGAATATTCATGCGCGCGAGGGCCCGCTCGTTCCGGGCCCGCTCGTTCCCGGCCGGCGCGCCGCGCCGCGCCGCGATAAGCGCCCCGCGCCCGCCCCGCCCCCTTCGCGGGGAAATTAAATCGAGAAGCGCGTGCCGAGCGGGGGAGGAGGCCATCGCCGCGCAGCGCCGGCCAGCGTGATTCACGAACGCGCTCGCGTCTTGCGCGCCGCTCGTTTATCATCAGCGCTGCGGCAGGCGGAATATGTAATGTATGAAGCAACGAGTTCGCAGGAAAACGCGGAACCGCTAGCTTTCTTAATTTTAGCATCTGACGGAAAGTGTGGTGGAAATAAATACATCTCCTAATTGTACTGTTTCGTGAAGGTTTCGTACAGGGAATTCTCCTTCTTTACATAATGTCCTTTCCTAAAGCAGGCCACGGGGAGGGAAATGATGGATATACCCCCCTAAAAATGTTTCAGATGTCAACTTGTCACGAAACGTTCAAGCGAAAATATTTTAGGATGATCATTAAAACGACTTAAATCGTATCGCGGCATGAGCTAGAGTAGCTGTCGAAATTGTAAAAAATCTGTAATATGACACCTTCGACTAAAACATTTGCAATTTCCCCTCTCAAAATTCGCGTCTGGAACCACCCCTGCTGAACACATACACAAGTGACTTGCAGAAAGAAGGAACCACAGAGAACCTTTATTGAAATCATTTGAATCGGAAAACGTCGCCGTTTGTTTTTCTTTCTGTTTTTTTGGTCATTGTGCGTTTTTCTAGACAAACGCCTTTTACCCTACTTGCCTTTCTCGCCGCAATCGTTCCGCCAGGAAGTCGAAATGCGGCCTAAATTGACGACAGCCGCCTCCGCCGTCCTTGACGCTCCGTGCAATTCGCCCACTCGCGCGCGCGCAGAAGCAAGCCAAGCGACCTCCCACACAGGGCGTCGCACGTCCACGGGGCAGCGCACAAGCCCGTTCGCTTTTTCAATGAATTCAAAGGGATTCTAGTTTACGCTAAAGAAATAACAATGAAAGCATTACTAATTACTGAGCATGGAATGTACCACTATTGATTGTTCGATTGGAGTACGAAGATCACTCTGTCGCGAAGAGTAATATTGGTTGAGGGCTGAAAAAAATATCACAATCCCTGGTTCACGATTACTCAAGCTGTATACTCGTGACTATTCTTATTCCCGTGGAATACAGACCCCCCTTTATACATATGTCATCTTTATCTTCACATTTATTAGTCGTTTTCGATTAATTTTGAGTTGTTTGGCGACGAAGTTCATTTTTTCGAACTTATTCTACACTTTCAACATTAAAACTAAAGATTTCTATCTCAAATGTATTCTGCAAATTTTTTAATGTTAACCAAGCAAGTACGGTCCGTTGTAGCAGCTCTAGATTTTTAAACAATAGAATCACCTTCCCTCTCGAATAGACGATGTCAATAAATCGAATAATATCCGCGTAATGCAGTTTTGATATGCACATTTTCTCTCTGAAACATTGCAAATAACATTAAATCTTATCAACAACGACGATGCTTTAAATTTAGATTTATTTAGTCAAAAAAAGACGACAGTAAAAGCTGTATGACGCCAATTTTACAAACCAAAATCATTCAAAAAATAAATAGCAAGAGGCTAGGTTTTAGCTTTTCACCATACGCCCTTATAATAGCAAGCCGGAAAGACCGGACGGGAAAATAATCTGCCAAGCGACGGCAAGAAAGGTTGACGACGGGGCCAGCGCGCAATGTAGTATGACGAGTAAAGACGGGGAAAGGGACGGATAGCAGTCTGTGAAAGATAATAAAGACAAACCAAGGAAACGGTGTTAGTGATTGAATCTGGTGTAAGGTTGGGATCAAGTAAGCGAAAAAAGGTAGAAAGTGGCAAAGTATACAAGCGATGTGCCTCCAAAACCATCGACTGCCACCAGGCGTTTCCTCTCTATCGTTCAATGTGGTGTCGCCGGGAGTTTGCTGAGGCAGTTGCTGCCTCGTGCATAGGGCGTCAATCCCGTGCCATCACTTGATGGCCAACGCTCTCACAACCAGCCAAAAACTCCCCCATCTCGTTCACGGACAAGCGGGATGCATGATATAAGCCATTTTACTGCGTGGTAGATCTACAGTAGGGTTCGAATATTGCACAAGAGGAAGAAAGGACTTTAAGAAAGAGATCAGGAGGAAAGGACTGGGCAAACGGGAGGGAAAACCAAAATAAAGGGAACTAGCAGGTAGACAGTGGCTACTGTGCCCTCACAACGCGAGCGGGCGAAATAAAAAACAAACAAACAAACGAAAGTGGACAATCCCACCGGAGAGCGCGGAAGAGAAGGCGGGGCGCGTGTGATGACGAGCGGCGGGCGGCCGGGCGCCCGGACAGGTAGGCGCGGGGGGAGGGAGAGAGGGAGTGGGGGAGTGGGAGTGGACGCGCGCCGCCGGCGGCGCCACCTCCGCGGGCGACGGAGGTGTAAACGCCCGTAAATCACGGCGCGCTCGCGTTAACCTCCGAGTAATTTCACTTTGAGTTAGCGCTGATGGCCAATAACTCAGCATCGGCGAACGAAACCCGGCAATTACCGGCCCGACTCCATTCATCAACAGCGCACGGGGCCGCGGGCGCAGGAGGGGAGGGGAGGGGAGGAGGGGCGTGTCCGGCCGGCGCGGGGAGGGCCGACGAGAGGAGGGAAAGAGGGATGCAGCCCAGGAGAGGCTGGGAGACGCGGGGCGAAAAGGGTTCATGAAGAGATAAGCCACGTAGGAAAGAAGGTCCCACTGAAGAAAACGGAACCGGGAAAGGTGGCTCAGGGCATCAACTGATGTCACTGCAATGCCTCTCACAGGGTGGTCCTAGGGTCCCACTCCCGAGTGTGGCAGGATTTTCGGCTCTCGCTTGTCAGCTAGGACGAGTTCAGCCGCAGTCTGGAGGAGAATTCTAGCGGCCGACTGCTCTCGTCGGTAATTTTCCGTGGTGTCTCCGATCAATATCAGGCGAATGCCTGAGCAGTACCCTAACAAACGGGCCACGGACCGCGCGCGATCTTTCCTTCCTCTGCCTTGTCCTATCCTCACCTCTTACTTACACACACTTCAACAAACATGCACTACACTACCACACATGCCAGGAGATCGGTCGCGAGTTCAGAGCTGATCCGGAATGGGGCGGTTCCCCGTTGGTAGGAGATACTTTGATATAGAAAACCCCGCTAGTCAACGGGTAGGTCGGCTCTGGTTATCGCTATCCAGCGGGGGAAAACCACCGCCACCTGCCGATGAAACACATATGCACTACGTTAACGGGACAAACGATCTTAGCCGGTGACGCGCCCGGAATCATCAATCAAGCAAGAAATCTGAAGACGGCAAATGCAGGGGGCCGTCCTCGGTAGCGAGAACGTTGAGGCGGCCACTTCTTTTGCAGTCTCCGGACGACGGGTCGCATGGCTGCAATCGCGCTTCCGGCGTGGATGTTTGCTTATGTGGTTGTGGCATGCCGGGGCTCACCCAACAATCTTGCCACCCTCTTCCTTCCATTCCTTCATCCCTTCCAGTTTGACTGATATGCGCAAAGCAAAAGAATCGTGATTTCGTTCTGGTCTTTCTAAAGCCCTGTTTTGGGTTTTCGAAGAGCTCTGGCACATCGAGCGATTTGAAATTCCTCAGCAAAACTTGGAGAGTGACATATTTCAGTTTAAAACATAATTCTAGATAGAAACGCGAAAACGTGTCCGAACAAGTGCACTAAAATTTCCGAGGGACCTATTAAACAGACGTCACGAACATCCTTTGATTCACTGTCACTGATCCAGTGCGCAGGGAGATTTATTTTCGATGGGGACTCCCCCATGGTGTAGGCATCTATCGAGGTAGTTTATTGACATAAAACAATCATCTCGAAATTTGTTAGCGCGTGCTTTCGAGTAGTGTAGAGTAGTGTATTGCAGTGTAGTGCAGTTATTGGCATACTAGAATAACACCTTCGGAATAACTTACACTGTCTGCAATAGTACTCGTTTACGAACGCCCGAAAGAGTGCGACAATCCATTATGTGATGTATTGGATTGAAGTCGACACAGTCGATGGGACATAAGGCTGACATTGTTAACATTTCATTTGAACAATTTATTTCGTAGTCTTCTATTAATATAATTATCTCTTGTAAAAGCATTGTAATTCATTGTAGTAAAATAACCGCGAACGAAGAGAATTTGCTTTCGAGTACATTCGGACACGATCACTGATGTGTTTTATTTCTATGAAAATCATACGGGTTCTTTCGTTCAATGGAAAATTGCGCAAAAATGGAGAGTCCACCCTAACTCCTTTTTATTGACTAATTACTCATTGCAAAGCACATTTTCATTCTCGGTCCTTTCCTGGCGAGACTCAAATTATCTCGGTCATATTACAGATGAAATCAGTCACTTGCACCACAATGACATTCACTTTCAGGGTTTCTAAAAGTCTTAAAATGGTACATTGGACGAAATGCTCTTAGAAACACTACAGTTCCACCAAAAGTCATTCCACTTTTCAATTGACTTGCCATGGAAACGGCAGCTCCTGGTCCCGTGTAAGGGTAGCACCAAATCGCATCAAGAGTCAATGTCTGAGGCAGGTCGACCCCAATCGCGGCAACTGGACCTTCAACTTTACGTGTACGTCCCCTTCTATCATTCTCAACTAATACCCTCTCGCTGACCACGGGTGTGCCTCCCAAGGGCGCCCACAGAAAACACAAGACGCTCGGTGGACCCTTATTTCAAACAAAAGTTACGCCCCCCTCCCCAATACATAAACAAAATTTGTTTCTCCATACATCAGAAATACCTTATACATATTTAGAATTAATACATATTTGTTCTGAATGAAACAAATTTCGAAGCCCAAAATAAGTCGGGGCTTGGGGCAAGTGTCCCTTCCTTTCTGAGAGCTCTACTGCCTCCATAGGGCTCACAGCCCTCAAGCGGTATGCTGTGTATCGACAAATGGTGTAGCAAGTGCGCGCCGACGGGTGCTCTCGCAAAGTGCATGTATAACATATATATAAGACGCAATACACGTCGTACCATGCCCTTGAAGCAGTGCTGTCGGTGTACTTTGAATCACTTCTACAAGTGATGGAGTAAGGTTTCACACGTAATGTTCGGGGAACCGCCGAAGTGTAGCTCCGAAAAAATGAGTCTTGTGTCTTAGCACGCTACGCTCGCATGAACTTAGGTAATTTCGCGAAACGAGATTCGTTGCAGAAGAGATGCGACGCTACTCGTCAGAGGACGAAGTTTTCCGATTTTGACACTCCCCCGAATGTTGACTTCTTGGCTGACCGGGTGACGCGGCGAAGTTGACTGAGGGGCCGTCGTTTCGCCTGTCATGTCGCAGGCTTCCTCAGGGTAGTGTCTGGGTGACTCCGCGTCGTCGGCTGAGGGGCCGTCGTTTCGCCTGTCATGTCGCAGGCTTCCTCAGGGTAGTGTCCGGGTGACTCAGCGTCGTTGGCTGAGGAGCCGACGTTTCGCGTGTCATGTCCCATGCTTCTTCAGGGTAGTGACACAGTAATGTTAAGCCTCCGGTGTTATATACTGTCCAGCCTTGGTGCTCGGGCGACTACTATAAATGTTGGTTCTGAGAAAAGCATGGAGCCCTGGGTGTCTTGATCGCAATCGACTAGGCATTGTGCACGTTGATAGAAGTGTTGCAGCCATTTTAGTTCCAATGGATCGGTGGCCGGCACAAGTGAATGATATTGTGTAATGCTGGGAACAAAATTTGGTGATTGGGATCCTTGAAGTGGATAAATAAAATCTTAAAAACTAAGTGGGATTTTCCCTGGTATATCTCTTTCTAGCCTCTCTTGCTTCTCTTTCAGGCCACTAAAATACAAATACCACAAGACACACTCTGAAGTGTTGGTAACGACGGCTAATGTGTTCAAGGCATAATCTGTGTTGAGTTCAAAGATCTCACCGATTTAACTTACGCTCATCATGTGTGCGCCAGAAAACCCACAAGAAAAAACACTCTGAAGGCTCTCCTAAATGTTACTACTAATTTCCACTTTTATTGCACAATCCATCACGTTTAAACGGGCTCAAAAAGACGTAGAGATGAAGCGTTCTACAGGATGTTTCCATTTTTATCTCCAGCGAATATAATGTGTTCTTTTCAGACTCGATAGGCGTCGGGGAGGGCACAACTGAAAGTGATGTATCCATACTGAACACTTTCACTATACATTTTTTTCTATCTAAAGTATTTTGTTGTTTGATACATGTTATTTTAAAATCACAGATTTAACGAAACTTGTCATTTTACATTGGGATGAATTTATAGGAATAAATATCATTATAGGTTTTTGTACAGGTGGTCTAACTGTTTTAAAACATTATTTCTTCATCAAAGACAAATGCGCAAGTACTGAAAAAAAGGGGTTCAAATACAACATATTTCAGAAGAGGATAAGTTGCGACGACGCACGTCGAAAGAAGGGTTATCTACAATCAATCAAACCGCTGATTGGCCACGCAATTAAACGGCAGCCAATGAAAAGCGGACAAAGGCCAACAATGGAGCATTGTTAGCCGCTTGTTGTTGTTTTTTATGTTGCCCCGGCGCGAGGTGAGGAAGAGGCGGGGGCGGAGGCGGGGGCGGGGGCGCGGGCCCGGCCTGACAGCTGTCCTGTCCCGGTGGCGGGCCGGCCGGGCCGGGCCGGGCCGAACCGGGAGCGAGGCGGAGGCGAGCGGGCGACGTCGAGTGGCGCAGCCCGCTTGCGATTACGGCGTCCAGTAACCAACTGGACTGACTGACTCGGGCTGGTGTAATTAAGGTGAAGCACGCAAGCGCGATCCGGCCGGGACGGCCCAAGAGGAACAGGGCGGCGGGTGGCGTCGCTGGCGATGCGGCAGGGGCGAGGCGAGGCGAGCGAGGCGGCGAGAGACGGGCGCGGAGCAAGGATGGGCGGCCAACGCGACGAGCGGTGGTGGAGGAGGTAGAGGAAGAGAGACAGGACAGAGAAAGAGAGGTTTTGGAAGCAGAGCGCGAGCGTAGCCCAAAGGGCGTCCGCGCACAGGGGCAAACACCAAGAAGAAGGAAAAGTAAAAGAGCGAAGGTGGCAAGCCGAGAAACGACGTGAAGCAATAGGCTAAGAGTCTAACGTGTGCTCTTGAGAACATAAGTGTCCCAAAATTATTAGAGTGGACGAACTACATATCTGGTCTCGCTTTTTTTCTTTTAAGATTTTTAATATTGATATTTTACAATGCGAGTCATTTTTACTAGTGAATAAATAAAACATACCAGATTTAAATTATAATAGCTTTTAAAAATACACTTAATAAGTATAAATGGCAGTTTACACAGTTGCCAGATAACTTATGGAGCAGCTTGGTCTCGAATTGCAGTATAACAAATTTCCCTATTCGTCAGATGAAAAAGGGGAAAATCGGGGATTTGATCATATTTAAGGAAAATAATATTTACATATGTATCGAGGGCGTTTAAAGAGTTCTAATGATCGAGAGGCGACAAAACGTCGCCGGATCTTTCCTAACCCACGATTTCTCGATTCCAGGTAAGTTAAGCATTGTAAATCACGGAGGCATTCGCATAAACATAGGCACACAACATATGAAGTAACTAGTGGTGCAGAAAAACGAGCACGTTACTTTGTTACCCCTATTTTCATGCAAAATTAGGCGAAATGTACTAAAATCGTCGCAAAAATTTTTGTAGAATGACACGCTTACAAAACCAATTCTAATAAATACGTTTCATTAGGGGGAAAAATCTCTAACTTTTGTATTTTTGTTGTTACGAAACTCTCGCCAAAATTTGAACTTTTCCAATTTTCGAACAACAGTACGGGCTTTTAGGCACATAGGACCTGCACCATTTTCTTAAACTACTGCCATCATTACAATATGTAATTAAAAACGATGGATCATTGTTTTATTAGGAAAATATCCCAGGGCTTCAATAAAGTACCTCCCAAAATTAAAAATCGGCTTTCAAATTCAAGGGTCGCGACATCAGCCAGGTCGATTTGGGGAGTATCAATTTTGGAAACTCGGGCTTGAACGGTATTAGCCGCGCTAGCGTTGTTCAGACGTCAGTCGTTTTGCCATTTGATTTTTTCGGGTATCGCAGGACCCACAACACGCGGATCCTGGCTACACCACGTAATAGAGATTTTCCCCCTAAAATGGTAGCACTTGCGATTTATCCACTGTATTCGTTAGTATGACCTTGTATTAAGAGTTTTTTCTACCAAATATTTCGCACGTTTTTTTTTCACAACATTACAATACCTTTCTCTGTACTCTCGTTGGGCGAAAGAAACAACAACTAAAATGCTTTATTGCGTAAGCCTACGAGGGCCCGGGGCTAAGAGTGAGAAGCGTAGCGGCTGGCCAGGTGTTAGGAGCGAGCGCTCGCGCCAGGAGGCGGTAGGCGGCCCGCTCAGCGCTGCTCAGCCTCGATACGGATCGCCCCCCCTCCCCCGTCCCTTCCTTCCCCTCCCGCCCACGCTTATATGCCACCTCCGCCGTTGTCCGGAAAACGGGGGCCGACAATACATCTGGGGCGCAAGCACGCGCACGCACCACATGCAGCGCACGGGCGCTGTAACCTTCACGTCCTCTGAACGCACGGGCGTTGCAATGCGGGGGCAGCCCTTTTAGTACACAACACAGAGTAGCACTCTAACCGACTCTTTCTCGGAGGGTTATTTCTTGATCGTTTCTAATTATAATACATCATTTTTTCAATTACATCGTTTTCCAACAGAGTTGCTTAGACGCGCGATTCGTCCATGTTCTCTTGTTGTACTAATTCTAATAAGTTGCAAATTGCGCAACATTACGAGCTTCCCTGCAAGTTTGTGGCACATCCCCAAAATTCTATTGCAAACTAAACAAACATGATGAGTTAATAGTTTCTGCATTGTCGCCTTTAAATTGTTTCGTTTTAAATTAAGGCACGAGACACAAAAGTCCATTTTTTTTTTTTCTTTCACTCTAATTAGTTTATTGTAACGTCCGTGGAGTTTTACAAACGCGCTCAGCTTGCCAGAAGCTTCGGTTATATGCGAGTCGGGGGGCGTGAAATAGTGCGGCTACGCTCAGAGTCAGAAGCGGCTACCACAGAGCGATGGAATCTTTACGTGACAAAAGCGGGATGGCGTGAGGATGGGGCGGAACGGGACGGCAGTGAAGGCGCAGGGCAATGGGGAGAAGGGGCGATGGGCGAAGGGTGTGGAGCGCGGGCGGTGTGGGATGGGGCGGGGAGGGGTGAGGCGGGTCGAGGCGGGGTGGGACGAACAGTGGTAGGCGCGGGAGGTAGGTTGCGGGGCATAGGGAGAGGAAGCGATGGGCAGGGTGGTGGTGGGGCAAGGGGACGGTGTGTGAGGAGCCGTGGGTGGGAAAGGGACAACGAACCGCGGGTGGTTGGGCGAGAGACGAGGGGTAAAGTGGTCGTGAGTGGCAGGGCGAGGGTTGTTGCACGGGGTATGGGAAACGGCGAGCGACGGGGCAGGACAGGGGAATGGGAGGGGCGGGGCGGGCCGCGGCGGGCGGGGCTGGGCGGGGAGGGGGTGGGGCGGGAGGGGGCGGCGGGAGGGGGCGGGGCGGGGCGGGGCAGGGAGCGAAGCGGGGCCAGGAAGCGGGAGGGGACGGGGGCTGGGAGGGGAGGGGCGGGGGCGGGGCGGGGAGGCGGGGCGGAGCGGGGCGGGGCGAGCGGGGCGGGGCGGGGCGGGGCGGCGGGCTGTCGGTAGCGGCGCGCGCGCGCACGGGAGCCAATCGGCGCGATGTACAAGTTAATAAGGCCGGCTGAGACAATTTCTCAGCGACCGGGAGCCGACGGGGCCGCCTGGCGGGGGAGGATGAGGCAGAGGGCCTCGCCTTCCAAAAGGTATTGTGGTAGCGACGACGCAGACGGCGTTGGCGGCCGCCCGCCCGCCCGCCTGCCGGATCGCTTCTGACAGGCTAACTTATAACCCAAATGGAAGTCATTTTTAAAACCGCACAATACATCAAATCGATCGCCACAACGTTGCTGGCGTGAGCAATCACTCACGGGCGGTTGGTTCTCTTCAAACAAAAGCAGTGCAGTTGCCTACGCGGACGAAAGGCAAGAACAACCAAGGACTGAAAAGGAAAAATCGAGAAACAAGAAGTGCTGCAACAAATGGGAAATTGAACGACAACGTTAACGAAGGTGAACGAAGCGCAGCGATGACGAACGAAGGGACGCGATTAACCCTGGCATTACCGAGGGAGGTTGTCAGGGCCTTGCAACTCCCATATAACGTGGTGGAAACCATTACGGTGGCGCGCTCTTCGGGAGCTAAAACACACCTTCACATCTTCTTTCAGGAACTAAAACACGAACTGCTGCCAACGATACTTAAAACGTGCATGGCTGCTGCGTGAGTTCGCGGGACTCAAGCAGAACTATAATGTTACAAAAGAATAATTGAACATTTAAAAGACAAGTTTACTTTTTCTCACTAATGAGCCAATTTTTATGTGTGGAAGTTGGCGAGCCTAATCTACGCTGTACCTGACGACACTAACGCCACCTAGAGCAGCATCCTCGAGCTTTGTCCCCGGTTTTAATGGAGAGTTCAAAGGCCTTGGTGAAGGGTATCAGAGGTCTAGCGATGATGGTTTGATTTTTCAAGATTTCAATTTTTAATGAAACCGAAAATCATTGATATCGCTTTTGATGTGAATAAGTAACTACTTGGTTATTCGGGAGACGCTGCACCTTAGGCACAGGTACCAACATTTCGGCCGCCATCGGCGACCTTCCTAAATGCTTTTCGCCCTGAGGAAGGTCGCAGAATGGCACCTGTGCCTACGACGCGGCGTCTTCTGGTCAACCAAGTAGTTACTGACTCCAGCCGTGGAAACTTATGCTTTTGTTTATGATGTCCTTTTATCAAAATATATCGCAAGTGTGTGTTATAATTTGAGTTACATTACATAATTTGAATCGCACAACAGCGTCTTTGGCCCTGTATAAAAAGTCGGTTTAATTCACTTGAAAACTGAACATTCAGAATACATTTTGGATATATTCGTAGTATTTTAATTCTCGGCCTATCAGTTTAATACGTCAATAAAATCAAAATTCAATCTCCAACAGAGGTCCAGACCTCTCCATCTCTTGATAAAGCACGGAACTATTTTCACCTTGGTGTTGCGAAGGATAAACACGTGAGGTAAATTGCACACAGCTACTGATGTGACAGGACAAGCCAGAACAACGATAACAATACACACAAGTGTTCATGTGAGTGACGCGACAATTTGAAAAATGAAAATGCATAACTGCATACTACGTATCTAGTCAAAATGCCCGAACGTGTTAAGGTAAAGATTTATGAGATTTTGCTTTTTAACTTTTTCGTCGCTTTCGACTAATAAGTTTTTTTTTCTTTTTTACGTCATTTTTACTGCATTTTCGCTGATTTAATCGATTTTAATATCATTTTAATTGCACTTGTTAAAAAAATATTTACGAGGTGCAGCAAATGCTCACCACAGAATTCCTGAGTAGCCTATTCTCTTTTTCGCTCATATATTGTAATGTCAGCCGCTGTATTATGCAATCTAAGGTTCCTGTGTCGTTTATCGGCACCGTTGTCAGTTCGTTCGATTTCGCAATAAAGGCTGACATTTTCTTTTAAAGAACACTGTAAAACCCGAAGTTTGCAAGCTGTGTCCACTTGAACGCAGAAGAAGCTTCGATTACGTAGTAACGTATCCAGCATCTTGAGCTGTTCATTTAAATTGATTTTGATTTTAAAAATATATAAAACGTCATTTTTCTCTGTTGGGGGATTTTTAAAGCATTTTATTGATCATTTTGTGCAACGTTTTAGGTAATCAAAATCCGCCCCCTAGTCATGACCGTGCCAATGTGGAGCAAGCTACAGTAAGAGCTGGCACGTCTGATGGGAAGGTGTTTGTGGTATTCCTTCGTTTTGGTGTGCAAAGCGAGCTAGGCGAGTCAACTGAATGTTCACACCGAATTGAAGGAGCGTTCTAATTGTCAAACTTTTTACTGGTTGCGTAAGGCAATTAAAGAAAAGCATTGAGGAAAATTAAGCGCCGGTATGATTTTGTGCACGATAACACCTCAGGCTTGCCATATGTCCGAATTACTGAAGCGATCCAAGTGTGGCGCAGGGCAACATCCTCCATACAGTCCAGACTTACAAGTATATCAAATCCATTGGGCAAATAACACACTAAGATTTTACTGTCAAATCTGCTTGAAAGATCCTATGTTCATGGCTTATGCCTTCCTGAACATATTGGTTGAAGCTGTTCACTTAGTGATCGTACCAATGTGAGTGATCATCAATCTCTCAATAAACAAACAAAAAAGATAGAATTTGGTGTGGAAATTTTGGAGGCTATTAAGATTTCCTAAAGAATACCCACAAGAACTAAATTACCACTTTCAAAAAATCCACGGTGTTTTATTTTGGTGAGTAGACGGACCAAGGACAACTAATTAGGTGAGCCACTCCAAAGACTAAATACCTACAAACTTCATTCATTTCTGGAATTTAAAATTTACGGAACATTTCCTTCACACCAAATTCCGAGTGGGTATATTAACCACTCGTAATGTTTCGTGTGGTTATAGCTAGACCCCCCCAAACCAAATTATCACACGGATCTGGCCTCAAGCAAGATGAAATCTCTAGCCCTTGGAATCACCAGAACATGAATGAGAGCCATAGGCTACAGCAAAAAGGAAATGTACCAAAATTCATTAAAGTATTTGTTATGCTTTAATTCCAGTCTTCTCCATGTATACCCATTTCGAAATCATATACCATAAAACCACAACAGATCCGCCTTTGAATGACAGCCACATTACATTAAAAAGCACACTTGAATTTTCCATTAAATACTTTTGTTCAGTTTTTACATTTTGAATACAATTTTTATAACTTCAATTATGCTTTCCACATTTCTTTATTTCCAGTTTTTCTTCAAAAGGGGATTAAATAAAAGGAATGTTATTAAATTTTACATTGAATTCATTGACTAATTTGTGTCAAGTAAACATTGAACACTCCTATCTTCCTGAAAGTACGAATAAAAGGTACACAAAAAATCATAAAACCACATTTGGGAGGATATTACTTCGTTGAAGAAGAACATACACAGAACAGTTCACAAGCAGCAGGAGCGACAACAACCACAAAAACAACAGTAAAAAAAACGATCACAAACAAATAATGTGGTTTATATTCTCACATACACTGGCATGCATAATAACGCAAATTCATTTCAACAGCATACACTGCAAGAACTGCAAACACACTCATAGATCCAACAGAAGAATTCCAAGGGCTCACAATGTCAACACATTGGGACATGCAAAGAGTCTGATGACTCATGTTTTACAATACTAAACATCCATATGAATGATGTCACACATTGGTATGCAGCCTGGCTTGCAACCTCTCGCAAAAGAGACCAACTGATGCACACTCGTTGATTTCAAAATGATTTTGTACATTGCTATTACTGCAAGATATCAATTATTGAATGACATTAAAACAAAAAGACATAATCCTAACATAAGTATTTTATGATTACCTGGGGGTTGTGAAACCTAAGCACAAGTACCCACTGGCTTATTTTACCAATCATCCCTACACTTCCCCAAATTCATTGTTAGGGAAGGACTTCGCAAAATATCGAATGGAATGATATCAATAAAAGATAGAAATGGTAATGTAAAATCATTTTGTTCTACTACAGAAGGAATTAACAATTTCTTCAAATTAAGAATCAACTTCACCTACTTCAAAGTACAGTTCTGTGAAAGACCTGGAAACCATATCAGGAGTGTTAATACTACAGAAAAAAGAAGAAAATATATCCTACCTCTGGGTCGATTTTCTTAAACTCAGGATCATCTTCATCGACTTCAAAGTACAGCTCTGTAGAAGTGATGGACACCATACCAGGAGTGACGATACCAGGAGCTATTAGTCGGGCTTTTGTACTGATATTCACAGGACCTATAAATTAAGATATCACAGTAAATACATATCAAGTCACAGAATGATTTACTAATTATGAAAATTAATGGTGCCAAAGGCATGCGTATATTCATAAATTTTGGTGCCTGACCCTGCTGGAAAAATAACTGCCATTGCATCATCTCATATGCTTATTTTAATGATATAAAAACCAATTCTGTTGATGCTATGATTTTTATCCATTAGTCCTTCCATAGGTTGGTAAGTCAGTCAATCAATCATTCAGTCGGTCAGTAGGTCTGTCAGTCAGTGTATCTGGTTTCGATATGCCTGCCACTCTGTCCCTGTCTCAGCCTGCCTGTCGTTCTGTCAGACCAGCCATCTGTCTCTCTGCCTATCTGTCTGTCGGTCAGCATTTCAGTCCGTGTGTCTGTCGGTCAGCCTTTCAGTCCATGTGTTTGTCTCCCTGCCTGTCGATCTGCCTGTCTGTCAGCCAGTCTCTCAACTGCATACCTGAATGTATAGGTCAGTCTGTCAATCTGTCGGTCCATCAATCTGTTGGTCTGTCGGTGCGTCAATCTGTTGGTGCATCAATCTGTCAGTCCGTTGATCTCTCATACCATTGAACTGTCGGACCAACAGAAAAAAATCTCTAGTTTCAATGGAGGTATAGAACAGATTTCCCTCCTTTTTTCTGTTTTCAAAACTGGGGTATTATTGCAGGAAACACAAAAATATGCAGGTGAATGGTGATGCATAAATGTTACGATTGTTTCTGATGTTGCCAAACAATGTGGGAGATGAAGTTTGGGCTTGGCAGGAGGCAACATTTTGGTACTTGTGGAAGGCAATTTATTGATGTTAGCAAATACTGTGGGAGGCAATGGTGTGGTATTATTATACGGGAGGCAAAGGTCCAAATTTAGTGATGACTGAAATTTCCTTTCTTCAAATACTTCTTTGTTTCGTAATGAAGGGACACTTTATTGACATTTAGTGTTATCACCAAAACAGTTTCATGACCACTCTTGACAGTTAATACCACAAAACATAATCGCAAAAGAAAAAAACAAAACAGAAACAACAGAATTATCGAGCTTGGAGATTTTTCACTGAATTACTCGCAAAGACACCACTAAGCCAAGAAATAGCAAGAAATCATAAGAACACTTCACATGCAAATTCAACCCTCAGCACTATAAGCTCCTGCACGAGTGAAAACGTAAATCCAAATCAACTGACATTGCATAGTCGCTGTTGTATTTTTGTATGCAACGTGATATCCCACATGATATGATAGGTATCTTCATTAATAATGAAAATTAAAGTTATATTACTGTATATTTATATGTGCACTTTGCTCTATTGAAGTTAAAAATGAAGAAAACCTTTAGAACCATATTTCAGAAAATTTTGTAAATAGCCCTACAAAGAGGCAAGGCAGGTAGACAAGAAAGGAGGCTAGTAAAATTTGACATGCAGCATTTGGTTGCTACTTACCAGTCAAGTCAACATCTAAATCTCTGTCATCAGCTAGAAGTTCACTGTCATCCATAAGATCATTGGACTGCATCTGTTGCTGTTGTGAACGAGATGCTGCCAAATGAGCATGGAATTCTTCACGAGCCTAAATCAAGGAGAGAAAATTATCATAATAACTTATGGATTATCATTCTCACAATAACTTTAAAGTGGTTTTGCTATGAGTCATTTTAAATTATTTTTACATTCAAAAAGCATTGACTTTTTGAAAACAACTATGAGAAACCATTTAAAGAATCGTTCCAAACAAATTTGAACATTTTCCTCTTATGAAAATTAAGAGATTTTCATGGAAATGGGATATACACCCTTTTTTAATAAGGGGTTTTTAAGTTATTCAAACAAATATGAAAAGAAAAAATATGGAGCCATGGAGCCATATTGAGAATATTTTTAAAATGTCTTATGGATTTCTGGTCAGAACCGCTAAAACTTAAAAGATCCACTTAAATTCACAGGGAATTGACCGGATCAATTAGAATATATCCATCCTGGAGAAAATCCTGTGAACGGTTTTGGCTGATATTGTCCACAGTCAACTGACTGGCCAACCACTGGACTGACCAACATTTTGGAAAGAAAAGAAAAACAACACCAAAAAAGACTCTTTCTCAGCTTCAGGGATCCACAAAATGTGTACTTCTATCACCAATTCAACAATGTTGTATAGTAAAATTTCTATATTTTCTCTATACTACACTTACAGGGAGTTAAAACTAACAAACTGTAAACTGAAAATATATTGGTAAATTGTGTTTTAGTTAAATAAAATGTTGCATCCCTCAAAGTTAGGGGCAAGACTGAAAAGAACATGATAATTCACACTTTGCTTTTGAATAAGGCATTCAATTTCTATAACAGAAATGCCATGTTTCAAAAATAAACACAAATGCTACCTGGAGAATGGCATCCTCTGGGGCACCATGCTCTAGTGCTGCTTTAAGAGTAGCCTCAGGGTGACTCGAGCCAAGAGGATTGTGAACAAATCGCTTTCTCCTCCTTGCATCATCTTCCCACGTATCTAGTTTCCAGAACTCATTCATCCTTTAATGGAAAAAAAAGGAAATTTTAATTAAAAATTAAACAGATTCTTGAATCAAATACTGTAGTTAAAAAGCATTCATTAACATCTCAAAAATGCGATATTTGCAGGCTAAATTTTTCCCATCATCATGCTTATTATAAATTATATCAAATTCAAACTATGAAACAATTAAAAAAAAAAAGTGTTTGGTACTCTCCTAAAGTTGCAAGAAATTAATCATCACAGCAGACTGACTGTTGTTTATATATTAAATATTATAAGTAATGTATAATTAAGTAAATATTACTAAACATTAGAAAAATGTCAATGTTGCCCTACCTATAACAATAGCGACTAGTCAAAAGAACTGCTTCAAATAATTCATTTTTAATTTTTATTTTCAGAAATCTTTGCTATAATTCACGTCTTATAATACATTTTATGGTAATGAAAAATAGTTTTTGAAGTAAATCATATATATTTACTTATTTTGGCTTGCAATTAAAACAAACAACAACTTTTTTCATGTTGCAAAATTTGCCACAAACTATTTATCCACACCCAGAACAAGTGTCGCTGGACTTATTGTTTTATGGTATCCTCGTTGACACTGTGAACAATTATTTGCCCCTAGTAAGTTTATTTGTACTGAGTACTCTGCAACAGGTGATGCCCTCTTGTAAAATTTCGAGTCTTTAGCAGTGGTGCACCATGTTTTTCAGCAGGTTCAGAAAAAACTACCACAGGGACAGATTGTTTCCCGAGTCCTTTTCATTCAAAATCTATGAATTGATTCTAGCTAAATCAATGATGTTATAAAATACTTCGACAGTCCAGTGTCTGGATGAATATTTGATAGAGAGAACTCATGGCAATTGTCATCCCAATCACATTTAAAATGAGCAGTTAGTTTGACTGCTACCCATCGTTGAACATAAATCATTAAGAATTATTAATTAAGCTATTATCTCAAAGTTTAAGCTAATTTGGCATTTTATTTAAGCTATTTTGGCATTTTATAGAAAATCCTCAAATATTAAAAGTTGTAAAATATTACAAAAATATCAACAAATAAATGCTCAAAAGATAACTAAAACCTCAAAACAGTCAAAATGACTGCTCCCATCATTTTAACGTTAATTATTATGTTGCTACCAATTAATTTAATACTAAAACAGAGTGAAGACTAATCTAATAATGTAACTAATTTCTTTCTTCTATGAGTTTAATACTTAACTACTCAATAATACTATTCGATAATAGACTTAATAATCTGCTACACAACTGAATTTACATATTACTTACTTAGCAGTGTGAGGATCTGTGTATCCCCATGCACCATGTTTGTTTGACATAATATTTCTTACTTTTTCCAACAATCTACTCGCAATTACATTGTCTCTTCTTCTTGCTGCAGTAATCAAATGATCACACATCCTCTCCT
The DNA here is from genome assembly GCA_017312745.1 of Gryllus bimaculatus. Taxonomy (NCBI): domain Eukaryota; kingdom Metazoa; phylum Arthropoda; class Insecta; order Orthoptera; family Gryllidae; genus Gryllus; species Gryllus bimaculatus. The sequence continues at coordinate 371,329 of BOPP01000179.1, forward strand.
CTTCTCTACGGTCCAGCAAAGTTTGAGCACATTGTGACTAGATCAAAAAAAATTGTATTAATAGCCTTCCTCTCATTTTGTAAAGTTTTAGTATAATGTAATAAAAGATAAAACATACTTCAAAGTCTGCATGTTTTAACACATCATCTGCTCTCATTCTATTGAGGATAAATTCTGCTTCATTGGCCACACGAACAATGTGGTCCTTCATAGCATGCGACAACAACCTATGACACACAATTGTATCAATATTCCAGAGTAAGAGTTACATTTTAGTACTCAGAACAATATGTAATAATTGTAATGAAAAATCTGTTTACCTTCCTTCATTAATAAGTTCAATAAAAGCTAGGCCAGCATGTTTCTGCAAAGAATTTTGCCATTCTTGGGAACACAACAGCATAACAAGCTCAACTACAGAATTACTATTCTTGAATGTTGTTAGACCTGAGTAGTAAAAAGAAGTATAAAAAACATTTTTTTAAAATTGTATTCCCTTAGATTTTATTTATTATGAAGAAAAGCATGAAAGCGTAGCAGAATTGTTGTGGAAGTTTTAAAAAACATAACACATTAAGTACATGCAATTCTCAAAATGTGTTTAGAGCATTTCACAGTCACTTATTATTTTAAATTGTTAAGAAAAATTAAATGAAAATATGCTATATTACCTTTTCCTTCCATGAGTAACTCTTGTCCATGTGAACCAACAAGCGTCTTTGAGAGAAAAGGAGCAAAGTCTACCATAATCTCTCGCAGAAGAGGACACACTGATCCCAAAGCCATTTCCAATTTTTGTGTAAGGCTGGCTTCTCTGGAAGGAGTAGGTACTGGGAGGTGTTCCATTAATGGTTTAATTGGCAACTCATCTGGTCGAGCTTGTGTAGGAGCAGGACAGAGGCCATCAGGAACTCTAACCACTGATATTTCTCCCTGAGGTTTTTCCCCTCTCTCCACATTTAATCCTGGTCCCTGTTGAATGTTACCTTCGGCATCCACCATACCTGCCATAAAAATATTAACAATATTGAAGTCGGAAAACTGCTTGTTTGGTTAGGATGAAATGTACTTCAACCTCTTTCCTTAAAACACAATTACAACAAAAATCAGATAAACCAGGCTGTAAGAATCATCTATTCATATTATATTCATTTCAGAAAGAATTATACCACATTAATATCGATAATCTTTCTGTGCAATATTTTTATTTACTTATTAACAGGGCATGCCCTTGATATACATGTTAAAATTACAACATTACAAAATAAATGAGTATAGTCTTAAAGTTTACATGCACATAGAAAGCACACATTTGAGCAATATCTACATATCCAAATATCAAGTAAGAAAGTTGTACATTCAGTAAAAGTTAAATGTTTTGTTTGAGATGCTTATAAAATGCTTCAAAACTTGTATCGATTAAGTCTATTGCATAAACTAAACTATTTGCAGTTCTGGTTAGCCTGTTAAATGTATTTTTTTAACTATAATTTGTTGTAGAATTATCGACCCAGAAACGAGCAGGGTTTCTTTCTTCTCACAGGGATAAGAATATAGATACAAGATACTATCTTGGAAGAATCAATTGGATCTTGTAATAACTAATCATGACATTAAATTTTCTTCTTACATACAGATGTTGAAGATCAAACTCAGTATAAAAATGAGATAGGTCATGATTAAATTTAGATACAGGAGATGAATTTTTAAAGGTAGGATGACGTAAGAATTTACCCAGGACTTCAAGGAGATCAAAAGAGTTTAATATGTAAGACATAACCAAATCATATTTCGAAATGGAAGAAACATATGCCAAAAAAAATAGTGCAAATATGAGTTTAAATGGCAATGTACATGTAAATAAATAGTTCCCTTAGGCTGACCTAATAATACTCAAGCCTGTGGTTCCTCTATTTTTTCAGTTTGAAATGATATATTATGTCTTATTTCTGATACAAAACTCAAGCAAATTTTTCTTACCTCTGGAATGTGCCATGTTGTGAAGATTGCGATGCTCTTCTTTTGTGGTCATTGGGTCTCCCTCCTCATTTAGATTGACATCAGTCCAACTCTCATCATTTGAAAGAGGCTTGTTATCATCTAAAAGAATTTCATTGGGAGGTTCCAAATCAACACTATTTTCTGTTGCATTCATGTTGAGGGAGTTTACTTCTTCTATGGATTCAGCACTCTGAAAATGCACATAACAAAGCATTTCATCAAAATCAATATACTTTTTACAGAACAAAACTTTACTAATATGACAAAATAAATATTTCTAGGATGTACTAAAAACAATTCATTAAATGTAAAAGAAAATGCATGAACACAATAACCACAAACTGTAAAAAACGAAATATTTGTACATAAACAAAGAAATAAAATTAACATATATTATATACAAGAAGACATCAGACAGACCACAAAAGAAAAGAAAAGTACAGCAATATAGCATAAAAAAGTCACATAAAAAATCATGCTGGACATAAAATGGGAATAAACTGGACGCACAAGACAAAAGACAAAAAAGTTGTGAGCTAGAGATAACAAAGAACAAATTGCTCCGTTGACATTGTCATAAACCTCCCATTTACCTTGTTGGAGAGAAGAGTCGGAGGAGGAGCTCGGCTGTATCTCGGCATACTATCAGGCTGATCTATCTCATAATGGTGGTTGTTAAGAGAAGAGGCATGCGATGAAGCCCTTGATCGAGTGCTTCCCTACAGTATTATTAAGAGAGAAAGACAGTTAGAGGAAGTCTCCGCAAGTGCTTTTTAGTTCGAGACATGGAACAGGACAGCTGTATACCAAGAAAATTGCAAAGCATAAAGAAGTTAACAACAATGTAAAAAACAGTTAAAAATCATGTTTGTTATAATACAGGTGTAAATAATTAATACATATTAAGTCAGGAAATAAATTTGTACATTTAGTACACTGCAACGTCCTAAAGTTAACAAAAATTTATTACATCAATAAGCAATATACACTGCATGTGATGTTTGGGAAGAGTAATGCTACTTTAAAAACCAAGTTTAAATGTTGAAGAAATTATTTTGCACCATACTCAGAGATGAATTTTAACTAGAAATCATTTTTCTCTCAGTGCATTTTTAACATTTCCTCACATAGAACAAACTAAGAGTTTATATGATTTTTTAAACATACGGGACAACACAATTTTTGTTCTGAAGGTGATATGTAATCAAAAAATGCACACACCAAGTTATAGGATGTTTTCTTTTTATTTATATTTTTATTATAACACTGATCAACCTTGAAATGTGACCAGCCTTTTTCTGCTGAGGAGTAAATACAAAAACATTGATTTTGTGATCAGGGCAGGGAAAAAATGAAATTAAAACTGTCCAGAAATATCAAATTCTATAACTTTCAATCACTGCAAGATATGATAGGAAATAATGACTAATTTGAATGTAAATTTAATTCTCTGCAAGTTCTGTTGTGAGAATATTGCTGTACAAGGTAGATCTGAAGTGAAACATAAGGAAACAAAGCGGTAAAAAATTTGTTTATTCTTTTAATTTGATTTTCTCAAGCAATTAGCTATAAAGCTATTGGAAATAGAATAAAGAAGTTTTACTTCACAGTAGTATTTGGTGTAATTAGGATTACAAGTAGTGTTAGGACATGAATAGCAAAGATGAAATTTATACTGCAGTTTGGCATCAGTACTCTTTTACAAGTGTAAATTTAAAAATTTTATCTGGTCCACCAATGGAGAAGTTAAAAATTTGGAAAAAAAAAATTAATTTTTAGGTTATCATTTTAAGTACCAGGCTATTTATCATTCGTAATGTACATAACATTTGGTATTTTACATTACACCTTTTAGTTTGAAAAGCTACAACAACCTAGCACTGAGTAATTTACAAAAACTCTAAATGTCTACAAGTACAAAAAATGAAACACAGTTTAAAACATAAATGTCTGCCTAACTGAACCATATACAATTTTTTGAAAAAACAAATTTTAAGGGAATTTATGTAGAAAGAATGATTTTTTCTGAGATGGGCAGGCAATGAATTTATTTAATTCTAGACTACTTAAAATCGTATGATCTGATTGAATTTTGGATCAACTTCTGGGCTCTTGTGAAGAAATATGAAGTGTCTACCGTGAAGTCATAGAACAACAATTTTGATGAATTACAAATAAATATAGTTTTCATACTAGTAAATTATTAGGACAGTCACTTAATTTATGGACTTTATATAAATAAGAGACTTTGGAAGATAATGATGGTAATGGCCATGATGACTCACTAACAGTATTAATAATATAAATTGTAGAAAACATAATAATAAAAATGATTTTACTGGAAACATTTGAAGGGTTCTCAATAGTCCTATACCACATCAAGTTCATTCTGAAAAAAAAGAAGATAAAGGTTTTAACCTGACGTTCTTTGCCACAGCGTAAAGAACAAATGGTTTTGTACTTAAGTAACATTTGTTACACCACCTCAACTTTTACACAAAATGTAATTATCAATACAATGGATGATTCATAGGATTATATTAATTTCAATGGAAATACAGCATAGGACTGTCTAGAAGCGAACCCTTCATAAGTAAACTCAGCTGACTAATATTCCACAATAATTCAATAATAAGCTTCTTTGTACAGTGTTCTACAACAGGGTCTACAAATATAAAAACAAAAAGAAAAGAATGAGAAAATGGAAAAAAATTGTCAGATAAAGTGGAAATTTGCAGTAATATTTTCGATTTGATAAGGAGTCTGTGTAAAAGTTTTGTTGATTTCTTGCCTTATTGTATCCTTAATATCTTAAAAAATATTTATGTAGGAAGAGTTTCACTAATTAGGACTGAGAAAAATTCATTAACTCAATTCAACTTAATCTTTTCAAATATTTAGTTTTTAATTTGAACTTTCTTTCATTTGAAAAATACGACCATCTATTAATCAATTTATCAAAAATTATTTGTTTTAAAGAAATTCAGAATTATTTAAAAACTATAATGGATTTAGGATTACATAATATAATTTGAACTGTTGGCAATTCCAAGAATCAGATTTGAAATTATTGTACTTCTTATTCATAATTTAGTTATACTCTCTGCACCAAGCTAAAATTGATGCTCTTGCACAAATACCATACACACAACTTGTATGTACCAGAAACATATGCTACTTATACACAAAATTTCAACTCCCAGCAAAGAAATAAGTTTAATGAACACAAAGAATGAAGTTTTCATTTAATTGCATATTAAGCAGTGATAACTAATTACTTGCACTTAGAGAGCAAATACAACTTATTTAAAGAATAAAGTAATTTTACCTTTAAAGATGGTGGCCCACTTGAATGATCATGATCGGCCAAAACAGAAGAATTGTTTTCATCAACTACAATCACTTCATATTCTCCGTCATCCTGAGACAACTGGGGACACATTGCTCTTTGCTGAGCTGCAAGAGAAATTAGCAAATGTCATCACAGTCCTGAAATGTTTCCAGATTTTAAATAACAGAAATTTTGATTTAAGAAAACAAGCACTAAATTAATACTTTTTCCAATTTAATCAATAAATCAATGTATCCAGAAAAATATTTGGAAGTGAATGGTTAATTACTTATTTCTAGTATATTCTTCAATTAAACTTACAACTGGCAGTTGGATAGATCAACTATGGATGGCTATAAATAATACAAACTGCACCATGCAAAGACACCAGAATGAATGTTTTTCTTAATTATGCGATAACTAATATATTATACTATTCAAGATAGAGGTTTCAAATTAGCGCAAATATAAAGTAAAATAAAATGATCTTCTCAACAGTGTTCTTCTGTGTGCAAACTTCTATCTATGGCTGCACCTAGCAAGAACCTTGGAATTCAGAGAATAAGGAATAAAACTAAGAAAAGGCAACTTTTAAAAATTAAACAAATTAACAATTAAATAAAAAATTATTACGATACAGCCAGAAATGCATGTAAAATGTCTACTGGATCATTCCCATGCATCAAACACAGAAAGCAGTGAGTTAGGTGAAGGATTACTAATGGGACTGAGAGAAGCCTCCTGTCACAGCTGTGCCAGGCCAGCTACCACACTACACAGGTGGTGTTCATAATGTGTATGCAATTATACAGTAAAATTTTATAAATCCTGTTACCCACTGCAAGATATTACTGAGTACAGTACACAAATAAGTGCAAAGAATTTCATGCAAACAAATTACCATATTTATTTTATCTAGCTCTTTAATATTCTATTACTACAAGGTATTTATTACTTGAAATAACATTGCTAATATACAAAAGGAGATCCTACAACTCTTACATCACATCCTGTTTAAAGTGTGGCTCAAACAGCAGGAAAACACAGCTATGAAAGGGGTAATACAGGGGGAAGACAGAGCTGGTACTAATGGAGACAATAAAGAGAGTTATAATCATGGCTAAAACAAATGAGTCGAAAGATGACAATTACCTGGATGACCCATAGTCGAATTTCTATGGTATCTGGTTGGCACATGATTGTTGTTGTTATTGTTGTGGTTTTTGTAAAAGGGATTTCTGTGTCGGAGGTAAGGTTGTTGAGGAGGGACGGCATTCGGATGAGTGCCAGGAAGAAACTGAGGGTAGACGTGATGAGACCACTGGGGGAAGAGAGGTCGAGCTCCACCCTCTATAGGCCAGCGTTCAAAGAAACAACACCACAACCACCCCGAAATTAGATTCTCTCTCAAAAGATGCACATGTTTAAATGAATGAGAGCAACTTCTGTCAGTGAAAAAGAAAAATGTTGCAAGAAAAGAATTTTACGATTATGCTGAATTTTTTGCATTAAATATCAAGAACACAATAACACTTCATTTAAATAAATCAATGAAAATGAATTTATTTGTAGAAGTATCAATGACAGGAATATGCCCATCACTCATTTCTACAACATGGAACATTCTGTAGCAAATTTTTAAACTAGAAATGCTTTGAATTTCAAATTCAAAAATCCTTGCAAACAATGCAAATGCAGAAATTACAAAAATCCAGGGTACATAAAGATTTTTTTTAAAACAACTGCAATGGTATACTTTTACTTGTGTAGCATGACGAGAACAGTACATAATTCATCAAACAGTTAATTTCAACAAGTGGATAGTTATATTTTATATTTTCACTGGGGAGTTTTGATAATAAGTATTAGTTTAACTTCATTTTAAAACAAAACAAACATTCTATTATAGTACTGTACTCAACATGAATCTCTACACAAACACAGCAATGGGAAAACTACCAAGTGGCGGCTGCCAGATGGGTAACAAACAGCCAGGCAACATAACCCAGTCTCACATCAAAACTCCCAACTCTCACAGGGGCAGAAATTGGCATCCATAGGGAAATACCACCAACTTACTAAGGAATATTTATTCTAAATTTTCTACTCAGTTAAATTGTCTTACCAAAAAGATACTGGTTTATATTGGAAACTAATTTAGCGATACCTATGCCATAGGAGAAAAAGAATATACTTTCATTATGAGCAGTAATAAAAATGAATGTTAAAAGTCTACAAATAATTTAAGCCACAATTAATTCTTGAAATTAAATAATCCTTGATCTAGAAATGGGTGTCGACATTATCTTTTCTGAAAAGTAGACTGACAATTTCAATACCAATTACAAACAAATATAACGAAAATAACTGTTTTAAAATGCTCACAGAAGGTAAAGTCGACACCCATGTCCTGAAGAAGGTGCTCTGTGTCAGAGAAACAAAACCCAAACTGTGGGGAAAAACATGATGCCGTTATCATGCTCCAAACAAACACAAAGAAAAAAAGAAAAGTGTTGGAGAGATTGGTCATCACATCCACCACACCCATGCTGCTAAGAGCAGGCAGTCATCCACTTCTGTGTGTTGTGCTGAGTTTTGAGGGAGAATGAGTTGGTGGAAGGGATAACTTGCCTTCCAGAACTTGGTTACAAGTCCCCTTAATTCTAGCTTGAAGCAATGAAGAGACTACTTTACTTGTTTGAAATTTAAGAACATAGAAAATGTCTGCACTGCCTTTCAGTTTAAACAAATAACCACATATGATTCACACTTCAACTTAATGATCACAGGAATTAATGCACTACACACTACTCTCAGTCAAAGATTTGCCTTGAGAAAAGTTTATAATCTTTGCCAATTAAAAATAATCATGACAAATATCCCATCACTACTTGATAATCTATGCTAAGTGATCATGTGGGAAACAAGAAGCTAAATTTATAGAACTGATGTCGGCCACAGAAAAGCATTTCAATTGAGATTTTGTGCTCACAATATCAAAAGACAGATGATTAAATATATATAATCCAGAATACTGTGCATGTGATCTGAGCAACAGCATAAGCACAGTGAAGGCTGTGCACTGCTGTCAGTGAAAGATTGCATCACCTACATCTACCACTCCAACTGCTAGCTTGTGTGCAAGTGCACTATGCCATGTGACCTGGTATGAGGATATGGATGATGTTACCATATATGAATGACCAAAATTTACTATAGCATGTTCTGCAGAAAACATGATGCATTTTAATTAAATGTTTCTACATTAACAGCATCCACATCGTAAGTTAGAATATTCTATTTCATAATATGAACTAAAACAGAAAGAAAAAGAAATATTGAAGAGGAAGAAAAGTTTACAGTTGGCTTACCTGGAGGACTGCTTGAGTGATGGGATGTGCCATTGGTACGATGTGCTGGTTGAGCTGGACTTGGAGGACGAGGAACAAGAGGAGGCTCCAATATGTCTCGATATTTTGAAACCATAAGAACAGATATGAAGTACACAATTGCAAGTGAGAGGAACTGAGCTTGTTTTGTTTCTTCCTGTACAAATCATATGAATGACAACAGTAAGTATTACCTTCATCTTTTCCGTATACTAATCTCAAATATTGTTAAAAAAATTTTACTTACTACATCTCTATAAATAACAGCTCTCAGCCTATTAACATCCATATCTTGAAGTAGCTTCTCCGGATCTTTCACTGGGCTTGACTGACTTGCAAGATTTTCAACGATATTCTATGAATAAAAAATTACTTGTTAGAACCTATTGAGATTCTACCAATATTAAATTAGGCTGAAAAAGGAGTGTTCTTAATATACCTTAGGAGATGCCTGAGCACCTCGAATGAGAGACTGAAGATGAGCTGATTTATTGCTACTGTTCAATGCAGGGGGAGAAACTGTTGTGAAAGGACGGCTGCGTTCTTTACATTCTAAACAATTACGCACTGCGCATGTACACACCTGAAAATGAACAAATCAAAGCACTCTTAATAGTAGTTTGATATTGTGAATGGCATTAAGGAATGATGAAGGTCACCAATGATGCAGTTATTATGCAACCATAATAGTTGAAGCAATTATTTATGTTCAAGATAGACCAGGCATTAAAATTAAACGTTTCAATATAAAATACGTAAGTGCACTGTTACAACTCAATTTGTTACTTTTGGTTCCTTGTTGCAATCATGAGGTATAAAAAAAAGGGATAGTTACAACAATGAATTGAAATTACAATTGCACAAGAAGCTTCCACGTTTGTTACTTCAGCTCTATATATGAAACAAAAATATTCGTTTGCAATCCATACAACTTTTATGCAATACAATACAAAAAAATAATGTAGATAATGGTTAAAACTTATCTCTTTCTAAAAATGAAGGTAGTAAAGAGAATTAAAAATAAAATTTATGTCTTTTCCGTGAACCTACCAGTCTCAGACACTGCCGCAAAATGCCTCCACTAGACATATTCTTTTCTGCTTCCAGCTCACCAAAGTTTAGAGAACTAGCAAATATTAAAACATCTGCCATATTTACTAGCCTCTGAAGAAATGACACTGCAACTTCTATAGGCATTCCTTGAGTAGGTTCAATAACATCCAATTCACTCTGTGGAGATCATAAGAAACACATAATTAATTCAATGTATTTATTATAGTTAAACCTCAAAAAACATTATTCAAGGTAAAACTATTTAAAACCACATTCAAGTTCTTACGTTTGGTGAAGTAGCAGATGCAAGCAAAGGTAGCAATCCACCACAGGCGATAATAAGGTTGTCTGCTAATTGTGAAATGAGATGCACAGTGTTCACTACAAAAATTGCATTCTCACTACTATTCACAAAATCAAGTACTGACTTTGTTGAATGACTGCAAGAAATACACAAAGCATGAATATGATATTCGTACAAAGTATATTATGCAACTAATTCTAATTCAAATAAGAAACCTATCAAATGAATGAAATATTTTACCTTCTCCACACTTGAATGTCTGTTTCCAATGAAAAAAGGACATCAGATAACAATCGCTGATGTATATATGACCATTTAAATTCTGGTATTCTGAAGGGTGGTCGTGTTGGACCAGGGCTGAACATAGGACGAGTAGAATTTTGAGGCACAGGACAAGATTTTTGTCGTTTGGATTCTACAAGAAAAAGAAAAGATTCATAGAATTTGATAACAAATTCAATCAAACTATCATTCATTAGTTTTCTTGACTTTGTAAATAGTTAGCCTCACTACATCGTAGTTGTTTTAAAATATATTGGAAGCATAACATCTGTTGTTAATACTTAATCAGTATCTCTCATTAACAACAAGAACCTGATCAAATACAACATTTTTTAATAATATTAATCATCTGCAAGATACAGAGAAAGTCTGTAAAATGGTCAATAACAATTCAGGCAATAATACAAATAAGAATAAATAATCACATAAAGCATTACAACATGTAACACATTCATTATATTTCAGATACCTTACATTGTCTTATTATTCTTTCATTACATAAACTTTTTGTCATGTGTATATTTGTACTCTAATTTATTTATTTAGATTTTCACTTACTACATCAATAAAACCAGAAATTGTGTTTTCACTTACAGTGTCAAATAACACAATTAATAAACCATTTCTCAGCTCCCCTTAAAAATTATTTAGATTAAAATCTCTTAATGCTCAAGTAAATTTGTTCTTTATTTCATTTCAATCAAAACATGAAGTTTCATTAATGTGGGGAGTCAGATCAGAAAACACAATTTCTACATGTATTAAAAAAGAAAACGAAAATGTTACTAGGTCGCAGCTTTATTACAATTATGAGAAAACGACCACAAATAAAGGTTATGATTAAAAAAATAATTGAAAAGAGTAAATGATAAAATGTTACATAATAGAGCTATGATTCTTTCAAGATCATATAAATATTGATCATATAAGTAACTTTACATAAAATAAAGGGACTGTTAGGATTAAAACAAAGCGACTGGTAGTTCCTTTGTCATAATAAAGATAATGAACATTGTGAATACAAAAATGTAAACAATATAACAAACAAATTTAAGGTTATTAAATTTCAGAAGAATAAACTCAGAACAGAAATTTTCCTAATATATTATTGATTTTAACCAGGGCCAAGTGTAGTTTTGAAGGACATATACTGCAACATACCAAAATGAACAGGATCAACTTGCGTTGATGTTGAAGCACTATGTGGTCTCTTTTGTGGTGACAAATGATGAGAGGAAGGACCAACGGGATGATTGCTCCCCGCTGCACCCTCTTCGTGGCATCCGTTGTGGTACCCTTCAGAACGAGGAACCTCCGTGGACGAGGATGGGCACTCGTGAGCCGCCTGAGGAGGGAATGACTGAGCAGCGTGCACAGGGGGGACAGGTGGGAAGGCTTTACTCGGATCACAGTTTGTGTTGTTTGGTTCATATTCAATAATATTTGGCACTTGAGAAGAATTTTGTGAGTTTTTATCACAAGTTTCAACAGTACTAATTACCGTTTCTTGAATTTCTTTAACCTGCTGTAATTCACTTTGAACTTCAGGACTCACAACTATACTTTCTGTAACTGGCATCACATTTTCAGGTGGATTTGTTTCTACATCTAAGGGTTCTTGTGTTTGATTGTCTGTAGGTTCAGGTTGAACAACAGTTTGTGTGGGGGTTTCTGGCACATCCTTTTCACTATCAGAAACTATTTCTACAGAAGCCTCTTTACTCAGTTCACCTTCTGCATCGGGTGACCCAGTTTGTACCTCTGCACTCACATTTTGAACTTGGCTAGTACTGGCTAACACTAAAACACTCTGTTCCTTGTTGAAATCACCAGAAGCCATTGTCACTTCTACACTAATCCTGGGCGGGTCAGCATTCAAAGTCTTTTCTTCTTCATTAGCATCCAGATCATTCTCTTTCTTCTCTCCAGCCAGTTCTGTTGGAGTTAAATACGCTTCAGAAGTATCACTATCACCTACTTCTCTCTCTACTTGAACTGTCACTTCACGACTAACAAGATCCAAACTATCTTTTCTATCACTATCATCATCTTTATTTTCACCTAGTTCTTCGAAAAATTCATCTGGCTCTAATGAACTAAGCTGAGATGCACCCATATCACTAGACTGTACTGCTCTGACTTGATCACTATCACTCTGAGCTGGAACATCACCTATACTTTCTACAACTGGATCATCTACACTACCCTCCACCTCTGCTTCCAGGTCCTTAGCTGGAGCTGGATTTTCAGATACATTTGAACTTTCTGTAGAAGATTTCTCATCTTCTTTTACTTGCTCCTCTTCTAAGCCCTCATCAACTGCACCCTCTGGGAACTGTTCTTTAACTGCATTGGGTTCATCTTTTTGTTCAGACATCTCAGTAATAGACTCAGTTTCAGGCACATCACCTACCACACTCGGTTCAATTGAATCATCATTAAAAGTTTCAGATTTTATGTCTACAATAACTTCTGGAGTTTCAGGATTTGGCTCAGATGAAGCTGAAGTTTCTGGTTCTTCACTCTGACACTGAGGTTCTTCCAGTAAAGGAGACTGTTTGTCTTCTGAAGTTTGTTGTATTAAAGGCAAAGGTGTCTGCACTGATGGAGGATCTGGTTCAGTTCCACTGTCAAGAATTGCAGTTTCACTTTGAGATGACAAAGGGCTCTGGGCTGACCCTTCAGTATCCACAGCACCTTCGAGTTTTTGTTCTGTATCAGATTGCTGATTGTCTTCGATGATAAGGGATCCTGTGTCTGCTTTGCACACCTCACTATATAAATTGCACGTGCTAGACCCTATTGACAAAGCATCCTGTCCCTTTTCTTCTTCAAGACCTAATGTGGACCCCAGCCCTATATCACTTCCACACTTAGTATCTTCGTGTTCAGGAGAATTGAGCCCACAGCTACATACCGGGCCACCTTCTTTCCCAGTATTCTGCCAGGTTCCTGTAATGGGAGGCCTAGCATGATAACCATTCGTGGCAGTGTGCTGTTGATCCCAACCAGAAATAGTACTGATAGGCCGCTGTTGGCGAACAGCAGGATCAGTAATGTTGTCAGATCTCTGCCGTTCATAATGTTCATACATTTGGGCAAACTGGAGCTTGAATTCTTCATATGACACCTGAAATTATTGTAATAGTGATTGAAATAACATATCAGGTTTTGATGAAAGCAAGTCAGAATCAAAATATGAAACAGAATACAAGACAATTCTACCTTTGAGTGAACAATAGCTAAAGTATCGACCCACACTCTCCACCCTCCATATTCATGTTTGATAGCATGGTGAAGGAGCATCCGAAACAAAGAATATACCATGTCAGATATCTTTTGTTCTTCAGTATTCTTAGGATGGATGTATGCCATAGCAATAAGCCATTCCTGTAAGACACAAAACACAGTACAGAATACATTTGATAAGAAAAAGATTTTTACGAAAATGGGATACGTACATACAAAAACTTTTCCTTATGTTACTCTTGTGACATGAAGACTTTGAAAATCGTAATGATTAGGGAAAAGGTAGCAATTTAGGTACTAATTATTTAAAAGGTTTTACAAATATCAATAATATACTAAGATATTCACAAACAGTAGCACAGCATGATTCAACCGCTCTTGAGTCCTGTGTACATTGTGTTATGGCAACCCCCACCTAACTGATCCCTTTGCCCCCATAGGTTAGGTAAAACAGAAATTTTATAGTTCTTGGCACTTTTTCATTTACAATATATTATTTACTTCCTCTCCATGCAAGTCTTTTAGCCCAGAGAATAAGTAAGCAGGATCTGGTGACATGATAGTGATTTAACTTATTGTCCCAACTCCCATACTTTTGGATAAAGTGGTAATTTTAATAATTTTACACTGTTGTTTAATAAAAAATTGCATGTTTTCACCATCTGCACCAATCTTAAAGTGGTGTTACAAAAGCACATACTTTCTCAAGTTACTTGTAATGGTTATGTAAAATGACATTTCACCACCTGGTCACACTTGGGAGTTTTAAGTTAAATTCTTTGAACAGTCCAAACCAATTGAAGATACTTATTTTGGAAATCATGTACTTTTAACATTCAGCTAACATGTGCAAATCTCCATTAATCAAACTGCCTGAAATACAACATACCATGTCTTTTTCCTACAATTTATAAGAAGCCCTTTTATATTATTGTTGCGTGCATGGCTAATAACATGTTTAACAATGACGAGTCCTTGTATCTAAATAACACTCAACCGCATTCATTGTCACAGAAGAATTCTTTAGTTTTAGAAACTCTCACCCCTTCATTCACTCATTAATAAATAAATCTCTCAAAATTAACTAACTCTACAGATAATTAGTATTCGATTCAAGGTTGGACCTCCCCCCTTCACCCCTTTAAATCCAAGTTTCTTGTATAGTATTCAATTTATTCAAATCAACTTACATGTGTAAATCACATCATATGCAAGGGAGCATTTCTATTACTTCAAGTTTACAATTAAAAACAAAATTAAAAATTCATCAATATTTGGAGGAAAGAGATCTGATTTGAAATGATTTCCTCTCCCAAAATACTTTCTGGAATTGTCCCTTCAGAAAATTCAGAATATAAGAAATCAGCTTCAGAAATTCATAAACGCCTCGACGAATATAAAATTTCGAGATTCTCTCAATATACTGTTGTTTAGTTTTCTTTCCTGATTTTTAAATGCCCCCAAATTTTGAAATTTTTTTTTCAAAATCACAGCAGATAATCCAGGGGTAAGAAAGAAAGTAAAATTAAGAAAAAATGCCCCCAAATTTTGAAGAAAGTTTTTCAAAATCACAGCAGATGATTCAGGGAATGTCTAACACCACCACTTTTTCAGTATCAGGACACCCCAAAACATGCATTTCCGTTGAAATCCCAAAATCAATTTTCCACAGCATCACATAACTTCCCTATACTATGTATATTACTCCATATGGTTGCATGTATGCACGAAAGTCAAAAGAAAGAAAGAGATAGATAAAAAAAATAAATAAATATCGTAACCATTACCTGCCAAACAGACATCTGCAATACAGTTCGTCGGTTTTCACGATTATTGTTGCAAAGTAACGTCATATCAGATAAGAACAATTTCTTCACATCTAAAAGCTGTTCTGTCTGCTTGGATTGACGAATTAATGTTGCTACAACTTTTAGAATCACTGTAAAAATAAAATAAATTTTTATTTATTTTTCAAATGTGTGTTAGAATAGAAGAAAAAAATGTTTGAATGAGTAAGAGAAACAATATGAGAGATATTAATTTCTTACTTGGATTTTCCAGTCTGAAGTGAGACTCTGGTTCTGGATGTCTTGTGTACAAAATTTGCTGACTGATATGCTCTGTCATTATCTAAAAAATATTTATAAATGGATAATTGAGATTACATAATTGAAGCAGAAAGGATATTTGTACAAATTTTATGTAGAGATAAATACCTCATATAGAACATTGTAAGTAGGTAATGTCAGAGTTTCTTCGTTCAATAGCAACCGTTCCGCAAGTAAAGTGTACAAGTTGTGTGGACTCATAACATCGTATTTTCTCCTGCAAAACCAGAACTTTAGTCTCTTTTTTTAACAATACAATCTGAAAATGTGAAATGGAAATGACATGTGCTTACTTGTGTGTGCTACGACTGAGAAAGAATCCTAGAAGTTTCAATGCCTGAAGGCGAATTAGTTGACTTTCAGCAGCCAATAATTTGAAGATAGTGCGTACACCTTGCTTTACATCAAATGCAGGTACCATTGATGCGGGGTGCTCTGAGATGAGGGAAATAAGCATTTGAAGGACATCATGTAAGTTCTCATCCTGAAGCAGAGAAAGCAGAGAGACAACAATTCAATTAGTACAGAACAAGCTAAGAATTTGTTTTAGAGACACGGAAAATTCAGAATCATTTTACCTCATGCATGGTGGTAAGATAATTTAGTATACTCTGCAGTTCATCATCCTTCACTCCATTTCCAATCATAATAAGTTGTTTTAAAAAGAGAAGAATATATGCTCGAATTGCTAAAATGTCTTTCTGAGCTGGTCTTGGTCCATCTGCACAATATATGAAACAAAATTACATAAAAAATTAGTTGAACATCCTTAACACACCATTCTCAAGTTACAATTATGGGAATCAAAATGATGATGATGAAATGACAATATAATTGTCACGTTACTACCTCTCAAGTAATGAAAATTCATGTGAAAGGTTCATAATGTGATGGTATGATAGCCATAGAATAAGTTACTATAATCATGGAGAGTCTGTTAGAGAATAGATGGTGAAAAAACTTTGATGGTGTATATTCAAGTTAATATGTCTGTTGAATAATATTGAAAAAGTTTCAGAAAACTTATGTTGAAGTAGCCCAATTTTGCTACATAGGTTGGCACTATGTTGAAGAGGGTTTTAGGGTTGGTTATCATTAGATCGAGTTGTTAGAATTTAAAATCTAAATAATTTGGAAACGAACACTGATGATAGACAAACTGATGTGTTTTAGTTCTTTCTGACATAAACCATCCTTTAAGTTCAAATTGTTGGTTATTAATAGAGAGACTCCCTAGAAATAAGACCAGTGAAATGTAGCGACATCTTTGGGGTGCCTCAAATGCATCAATTTTAAATTCTAATTGTCAGCATCTAATGGTTACGCAAACAAATATTTGTGTGTTTTTGTAGTAATTCAAGAGTTATAGATATATTTTAGCAATGACACCTCAGCCTATTATTGTGAAGTGATATACAGATTGAACCATACTGGAAAGTGAACAAAAGATAGGATAGAATGGGCATCTTAGAATAATGAATTTGTGAAATTTCTTACATATACTATATGTTTATTAGTCTTGAGACGAAGGTTAATTTCTAGATTAGGCATTCATTTAGAATGGAGTACAATGACTCTATTGAAATGATTGACTGAAAACAAATTTGCAGTTTTTCTATCCTGGAATATTTCTAAAACAGAAGTTATTCCATTTTTGTTAAGTAAAGGAATGAAACAACAGTAGTTATTCCATTTTTTTGTAAATGGTTTTGTTTCCAGCATAGAAAAACTGCAGATTTGCATGTAGTCAAATGTCACTGTCGCTTGGTTTGCATTCTTATAAACCTCATTTTAATTTGAACCATTGAAAATTGCAACAGTATAGACAGCTTATAAATTTGAAGAATGTAATTAGTAATAAATTGAAGAATATCAATACCATTCTGACACTTTATAGAACTCTTTATTGAACCAATTTTGTTGCATGTCTCTATGATATAGAATCCTCAATATTCTAAGGCTATCCAGTATACGTTTTTGAAGTCTATTGTATATAAAGTACATTTATCTAATACTGCAATGGATCATAATAACTATGATCAATTACAAATAGCTAAATTGACTAATTTGATATCTTTGGAATTGCAAATAGTGAGTGGCGATGTCTATATACTATATTAGATAATTAAAGAGAATATAGTTTGTAGTGATTTGTTTATTTCAATACTCTCACTTATGAGCTTTGGGATCAACATATCTTCGATGCACAAAGAAAACATAAAGGATGTCATCTGGGTTTTAATCTTGGTTCCCAGACTATCCAAATTGTGCAACAACAATATATATCCACTGCTTAATACTTTGTCTTTATGTGTTTTTAATAAAATTGCTAGGGAATTACTGTTATCTGATTTTCATTGAGAAATTAAAATGTTTGAGAAATGAGACTTTTTGGATTACTACAGCTTGTGTGTTTGACAAATATATGAACAAAAATAAATAAGTAAACAAATGTATAAATAAATAACCCATCAAACACCAATGCATACCAAACCATCACTGGGAATGTCACATGTGTAACTTCACTAAATGAAATGTTCATTGGGAAATGGTGATCATCCCACCAATGTAAAATTGATAATCGTACCACACATTCTGAGGCATATACAGTACTGTCGGGTACATCTCCAGCAATGTAACAAACATTATTAATCCGTCTTCAATTTTAGTAATTTAAGATCTTTATTTTAAAAAGGATTTAAACATATCCTAAGCAGATACTTTTTTACCAAAATTTGAAACATTGATAATATGTGATTTACAATATCAAAAGTTTTTTGGATAACTAAAAATATTCCCAACTATTTTTTTTCTGAAATTTACTACTTAAGCTTTCTTGTCATAACTTTCATTACAGCTTTACAAATCAATACATTATTTCAGAAATCATATTGATTTTGATTTAATAAATTATTTTCTAAACAGATAATTAATCTAGTTTTAAAAAAATTCTCAAATAATTTAGATAAGATTGATACGAAAGATATCAGGCTATACATTATTTTTTCTGCAGATTTGTATTTTGAAAACACAATAGAATGTTAAAAGACCCACAGAAATGTCCCTATTTACTCAAATAAAAGTACAGTCAACTTCGGTTATAGTGAACTTCTGGGCATTCACATTTTTGATTCACTACATCTGAGATTCACCATATTGGAGGATATCAAAAATAAACAGAATTTTTCTATAACTACTGACTTATTAATATACAGATACAGCAAAATACATTAACAGCATGAACTGAACATTTCAATATATTTATTTGTCCTTAAAAAATCAATTATTTTCAATTGTTTGCTTTGTACTTTCTCATTATTGATTTCGCTATATCCTTCTTCAGAGTTTGTGCTCTCTCCATATTTGATTCCGCATTGAACTCCATGTCTAAGTATCGTAATGTGGTTTTGGCATCTTTCAATACCCCATGCACTGTTGGAACTTCGTCCATTCTCTGAAGGTCCTTTTACTTGCCTAATAACATACGAGATGTTTTTGATAGCTTGATGTCACAAGCAGCTAATGAAACTGATTACTTTTCTGTACGTGACACGGCGGATATTGCCAGGCAGTGGCAGCCGTGTGCTTTCTGTTGCCTACAAAGAACTCATCGTGCTTTGTCCCACAAAATATCAAGAAACACCAAGGTTGACACTTTAATCCAGCAATTGGGCATCACCGCAGCCAGTTGTAGCCCACACAGGACATGGCTTGACTGGCATAAGGTCATCGGTTAGGTCACATTTCCAGGTCCACTAACTTGAACTGAAGGGAGACTTCTTTGATCATGACTTTTTGACGATATTTTTTTCAAGTTGCCTAGTGTTGGAATTTGTGGCACTGAGGCTAGATATTATTTTCCAGGAAGGAATTAATTTCCAGGATGTTGTATTTCCTATGTTCATTATAGTGGAGGTTCAGGTTCACTATAACTGAATCTTCTGATGCTTATTTATAATGTAAGTGAAATGGGACCACACACAAGTTCACTATAAAAGTTGACTGCATAAGCTATCTTCAAAAATAAACACGTAGATCATTAAGACTGATAACACCTTATCAGAGCATACTCACCTAATCCTTTGGGTGTAATTCCACTCTTCGCACGGGGATTGGCAACCCAGTAGTAGTACTTGAGCGTGTGCACTGTCTGAAGCACAGTAGAGACGCGTCGCACATTCGAGTAAATCTGTGTGTCGGCAAGGAACTCCGTGGCCAGGTACGAGTAGAGCCTAGTCTGGACAGGTGCTGGCGTGTAGATCCACAGAGCAGGGTTGAACAGTACATGATCCAGCAGCTGCCAGGTGAGGAATGAGAAGCAGAACAACTGCATCTTAATTGACGAGCCTGTCCACGGGCGCAGCTGTTAGTAGCACCAAAATGTGGGGGCCTGACCATTTGTTAGTATTGATCTGTGTTGGTTATCTCAAACACAACTTGCACTCTGGCACGTGTGCAGTTGAGACCTGCCAAGTGAGTAGTGCAAGTCTTGAGCACAGACTATCAAACATTTCAAATGGTATTAAGATTGAGGACTGAGAAATTTAGATTCAAAACGATGTCACTAACTAATTAATGAACTAAATATGATAAAAAAATCTATTTTATGATGTAGCCAACACTTTTCTACCGCTATCTTCTACAGGATATATAAATGTATATATATGTAAATATATATTCTACTCTTACACCAAGGTGCATTCAAATTCAAATATATTACTTTATAGAGTACATTAATCAATTTATATTCTACTCTCACAAATATAGCAGTATAACTAGAATTATACATATATCTATCTGTTCATGGTGAAAGAACATATAAAATTGATGACAAATAGTTCACATAACAAACCAGATACTTAGCATTCAGTTTCCCAGCATAGCAAAATTGAGGTGCAAGAATATAAATTAAGAACAATATCATTAATACACTTACAACTAAACTACATCTGTTTATAAATGAATATATTTCTGTCTCGTGCAAACTGATTTTATATCACTCATTACTCAATCTATTATCAGGAATAAGCTAAAAGTTATTTATCACTAAAATTTTATCTACAAAATTAATATGTAGAAAATTGTCTTGGGTACTTCAAACTAGAGCAGGGTACATTTACTAATTCAAAAATTGACTAAGTTTCAAACTTTATCTAAGAGAACAATAGTACCCACAATCAATGTAAAGTCAACTTTTCATAGTTATTACTGTTGTGCTATAGCAGTGCTAGGTAGCCAAGCTACGAGGGGAACAGGCAGAATTGGGAATGCCAACACATTGAGCCTCACCTGCTTAAGGAGGAGTTCACTGTTGGAACTAAGGCAGGTCACCAGGTACTTTGTGAGGCCAAGGAATGAACCCAGCACCTCGGTGGTAAGATGGTCCCGTGATGCTCGCTGCAGCATGAAGCTGGTAACCAAGAAACCACGGTTCTGGATCATATGTTGCTGGACAGTTTGTGAGCTCTCCACAAGCTCACAAATAAAGCCCAGAAGTTTAGAACTGAAAATCAAAGGGGGAAAAAATACCAACCATTAATATTTAATATTTCATAAGTAAATTGGGTTGCAAAAATGAGATGATAAAACTGTTCTGGCAAAAATTATGTTAAGGGCTTCTTCAAACACTAAAAATATAATCTAAATAATAACACACAGTTAAGGACAATTCAAATATTGTCAAACAAACTTTTCACAACTAAAACACCCATATAGGTTCCTAATTGTATTGAATAAATAAGGACATCTAAGGAAATTTTCTTTAAGAATAGTTTTAACTCACCACAAAGTGGGGTCTTTCTTGACCTCGCTAGCACCAACAACACTATCATAAGGCATATCCAATTGAGAAAACAATGGAAACAACACTTGGATACCCCCAATGGAGTTGAGTGTGCTGTGGATGGAATGAGTGATCACTGCCTTCACATCCTGTAAAAGAAAAAACTATCATCACACTCTAGTAAGGACATACCTTTTGAACAAGTTTTGAAGGGCAAGACCAAAATTCATTCAATCTGATAAATATGAAACGAAAAAAAATGTTAAAATCGATTATAATTAAGTTATCATTATTTTAATTTCAACAATTTCCAATGCCCACAGCCACCCATTATGTGTTATACAAAATCAGTGTTGTTACACATTAATCACATAGGTCGGAGCCTCATAATGTAATCGGGGACATGAAGAAAAGGGTTAACTTGACTTAAAAGTTTGAGGATATAAATACAACCATTCCTCTCGTGGATCAGTGTTGTTGTTCACTGTGTTCTCGAGAAAAAAAGAGCCTAAATAGTTTTAGTTATTGCTTTTGACTTTTATTTCGTGAGAAAGTGGAAGCAAGGGTGCAAGTTCCAGCTTGCCTGCTGGAATTGCGACCTCCGCAACACGCATGATTCAGACCCACTGCACTTGCCATGTGATCTCAACATCAAGTGCATTAACTGTTATGACACCACTATCATGTATTTTTTTTTTATATTATGTTATATTTTGACACTACTATCATGTTACTTAACGGTTCCCAAACTTTTCTTTTCCCTGTAGGAATTGCATGTACACGTACTCTTGTTAATTTTGATGAGAATATTCCACTATTAAAACAAAACAAAAAAATTAATAACTTCATCTAGATTCTTGATATGGAAATACACAAAACTGATTATTTTTACTCTCTCAATTTCCCTTTGTGTCAAGGGGCAAAAATCACTTTTACCACATGCGTCATACACTATATTTTACTCACCCTTACCGACTTTCTTTTTTTCTTTTTTCTTTTTTTTTTTTTTTTTTCAGGAATACAAATCACTTAATGTTACATTAAGATCACTAGCAGCTAATGCAGTTAGGAGAAATTATTTTATTTCTTGATTTCACCAATTTATCTGGCATTTGAGCATCTCAATTTGACACTAGAACTTTTAGCACACGGTGCATGCCACTATCACTAGAAGCTGACAAAAAAATACCATTTTATG
Organism: Gryllus bimaculatus; assembly: GCA_017312745.1. Lineage (NCBI taxonomy): Eukaryota > Metazoa > Arthropoda > Insecta > Orthoptera > Gryllidae > Gryllus > Gryllus bimaculatus. Next base: position 394,026 of record BOPP01000179.1, read on the forward strand.
GCAAACTCTATTTAAATTCAAATTTGGTACAAAATAGGAACTAAACCATTCTTGTTTTCATTCATTCCAACTTTTCAGAGAAAGTAGGAAACAAAGAAATGTAAGAAATACATTTTTATAACATGAGAGAGAAAAGGAAGGGTCTGAAAATGTGTAAATCTTAGGTTCGCTCATTCACAAACGTCATAAACATAGTTTTTTCACTCAGAATTACTTTAAAAAGTTTGAGGATTTTTTAAAATTCTTACACTACAGTAAAAAAGGTATCTTTAGCATTTCATTACTATTGTATTTATAGCATTCCTGCGATATCACAGTTGTCCAACTGGCGGCCTACGGGCCAAATGCGGCCTGCCATTAATTGTGGTCTCCAAAGGTCAAAAGTGAAAGTTCTGTGCAACCATGATGTTGAGCAAGAACATAGCGCGATTAGCTTATGCACCCTGCTAGGGTCCCCCCCCCTCCCATATAAAAATAGGTGAAGTTTTCATTAAAGAAAATTTTTCTAGTAAATTCAGAAATTCAAAATCATCTGAATGTGTTTCATTGCATTATGCATGGTATGTCTTCATATCATGCATAGTCCCCTTTTCAGAGCAGACGGGCAAAATGCCAAGATCAATATTTCGGGGAAATCAAAAGTGGATCGCCCAATAATGAAAATATGGCCCTCAACCATATTAAAGATTTTAGTTCTGGCCCTTGCAAATTGGACACTCCTGTATTATATAATACTATTAATATTATATAGCCATCCTGCAATGATATCTAACTCATTTTTTCAAATCCCTAGAGCAACAACAGTGATATGAGAGATGTCACAAATGGTGCTTTGAAATTCCACAGCTGTCACTTCCAAAAGAATCAAACAGGGACACCCTTGCTCATGCACGTTCCAATTCCATGGTGACCTTTCATATATGTTTCAAGGAAACATATTTATGAAGAATGTTTTAAAAATTACATTAAAAATGCTTCCTATATTTTTTTTATACTTCCTTGAATTTAACTTACCTGAAGCATTAATGCATGAGGAGTGTGAACAAAATAGGATACATTTCCCTTTGGTGCTGACTGGAGGCACAACTGACTGTCAGTAGCCACAGGGTTGTACATGAACACAATGGCACTGGAGAGCTTGCCATCATACAGCACCTATGCAAAAATGTCCATTAGTAATGCTGTATTACTAAGTTCTATGCAATTTTAAAGAATGTGATATACAAATACATGATTTTCTAGTCGAAATAAAAAAAAAAAAAAAAAAAAAAAAAAAAAAAAAAAAAAAAAAAAAACATGAAAAATTCAGATTAATAGTACTGTAAGTGCTGAGTTCATATTAATAAATATTCTGTTTATTTATTTATAGGTTTTTGTCACATCTGCAAAACAATTAATTTCAAATACATTTATCTTCTCAATCGTTACAGTAATATTACAGTACACATGTTGCTAATTTTATATCTCAAGTACGTACCTGCATCCCAACAGTGTGCACAAACAACTCTTCAGGTAGATACTAACTAATTAATTTTGTAATTTACGGATTAATTGAAATTAACAATATAAATTCAAAACTAAGAAAGATAGGAATTCATTTCTTTTTTGATATACATGCGTGGACAATATCAGCATGAAACTGCAATTTAAAACAAAAGCTAATGATTAACATTGTGATTTGAATTACAGAATTCAAGACCACTGATAATTTAGCTGCATTATTAAAAAAAAGTATTTTGATTTCATGATTTAATTTTGGAAATCTTGTATTCATATTCTTTTTATGAAATGGTCACAATTAAGTGTAGATGTTTTAATAGCTTTTTCTCAACCTGAAGAGTTCTTTTTGGGACAAAAAGAAGGTGAATGAATGTTGATTTCTTCCCAGTACTTCACTCACTACCTTATGTACAGCAGAGAGCAATACTAAACATCAAAAATGCCAAAAAACAAACCAATTACTACACAGTATCAAAAACCAATAACTGAACACCAGTGCACTTTCTGCATCATGCTTTCAAAACATTACAAAAATCAGGAATTCAAGCAAAAATGCATATTCTGATATAATATTTTACTAATAATAGTTTGTATGCTTTCAAAATTCAAAATAGTGAAACTATCCCTCAGGAGGAATGTGCTAACTTCAAAACCAGAACTATGTGCTCCAATTATCAACATTTCACTACAAACTTGTGCAAAAATTAAGGTTTTCTAAAATCATAATACAACAAAACAAAATAAATTAATAAAACATCAGAATAAAATTAAAAAAAAATAATAAAAATAACCTTCTCTCAGGGCATAGCAGTCTTCCAAATACAAATTCTTCCAAAACCTTTTATTAACTCTCCAAAAGGTAATCGATAATAATTTTTGTATTAATAATGAACCTAATCGATATAGCTACAGGGCGACTATTTTATTAGTGTGCCGCGATCGTGGAAAGTTCTCGGCCGACGGGCCTTCACTCGCCGGGGAACGGTGCGCTGAATTGCCCGGGGCACGGTGCGGAAGGTAGATTTAGATTTATTTAGTCAAAAAACAGTAAAAACTGTATATAACGTGTAGGGGAAAAGATTATTTGCGCACGTTTTCTTGAGTTCCAGAATCCATTCCCATTATTTTAATTATAAATAGTTGAAACATGGGTAAAAGTTAAAGATAAATAAAAATAAAATTTAAACAAGTGCGAGATCAGCAACTTTTGAAAAACTGGACATTTTCGTTCCCGAGTTATAGAAAAGTTATCTGCAACGGAAAACGAATTGCAGATATGATTTTTCTGCATTGCTAACAAAATAGTAACTCGCCCTTACCTCCACTCGTACCACTACAAGCAAAAGGAGTGTTTAACAAAACGTGCGCACTGTGAAGCTACATTTACGTTAGGTACCGCGTTGCAAACGACGTGCTTTCCGGTGTTGAACTGTTGGTTTGTGATGGCTCGCTCGAAGTTCACTCATAAACAGGAATTGTTTGTATACGACACGTACGTAAAATGTGTCAAACTGTTAAGTGCATAGTATCCTGGAGCCTTTCTTCCAAATGTTGACAAATGAAAAGCATAATTACGGCCATTTTCAATAGGATTTCGCAAGTGCTCAAACTGCTTCAGTTTCCTTAAGGGATAACATGCCGTTTACTGAGACTAATAGTCACACGTGGTTCGTGGCCTGCGCGCTCAACTGATCTGACTCCGTGCAATTTCTTTCATTGAGAATTTCTGAAATATAGCACATATGCGACAAATCCCCAGGGAAGAAGAATTGAGGCGCAATATACAGGAGCAGACCTCTACAATACCAATGGATATCGTTGACAGAGTGAGCGAGAACTTATTTAGATTCCATAGAATGTATCGGAGCTGCGATGAGCAGTTCCAGCATCCACTATAACTCGAAATTATTTTTTTCTTCTTCGATTCTGTCTGTCGCTGCTGCCTTCGGCGATTCTACCGGTCTCGATTTCCCAAACATCCGTGACCTCGTTCACCGAGACCAAATCCCTGCACGACCGACACATTTATAAAATGGTCGCACTGTATTATTATAGAAATTAATTACTAAAATACTGGGCGAAAAAATTGGCACTATTAAATATAAGTAAATATTTTGATAAGTAATTTTAATGCACTGTTAACTACATCATTAATAATCTACTAATGATGTACCAATACTTTTATAGGAGCTTTAAAGTTGAGAGAACAGTTTTATGGTTCTAAAAATATATTGAAAGAAGAATTCATATAGAATTTATGTTCCACATTTACGTTTCATTTTCGAAAATTATACGTTCTCTCCGTTATGAATAAAAATCAATCAGACCTTGAGCTGATGCCCTGCGAGAGAGGGGTTGCCAAAAAAAAAAAAAAAGGTGCAGCTTACGGAAAGCATGGCCTGTTCCTGTTGCATGCGGGGTGTGGCAGCGTCACTCACCCGTTTGTGATTGTCGGGCAGGCTCAGGGTGCACTCATTGTCAAACCGAAACTGGCACTGCGGAAGGGAGTCAACGGTCACTCTTCAGCCACCTCCTCAAGTATACACTAACTTAGTCAGGACCATACAATGCCACAAGTGTTACAAAATGCTGATGCATTAGTTTGTAGGTCACTCTCATTCATATTTTTTTATCATTACTAATATTGATTGAACTACTAGCTGAAGTATGTAGAATGTTCACAAAGTCATTCACCATAGAACATTGCAAAATGAATTTTTCAGCATAAGCTTAGAGAGAAAAGGAGATAGGCGAGATTAATAACTGGATCAAAACTACATGGAAAATGGAAGTAACAATTGTAATGTTACTTATTAACGCAAATCAATGTTTTCATAATAGTTAATTTTTCTTTTGTTACATGTACCATTCTTGTCATGGTGTGTAATACTATGAACGTTCTACATAAATATATACAGTGACTTGCAAAAGAATTCAACCAGCCCCTTCTCTGTGTACTGAGAAATGTAATTAAAATGCAAATAATCGTTTAAAATTTAAAACATTCAGTTTATTGTTAAAAATCATATATGTTAGAAGCTGAACATTGATGTGAAGGAATGTGATCCAGCAAAAGTATTCAATCAAATAGACATAAAATCAATTAGAAAAAACATAAACATAATGGGTATTTATTTAGTTGCTTAGTGTTTTACTGTTGGATCTACTAATTTTGTATTCACTTACTTTCAATTCACTTTCTCATAAAATACTACCTAGTATTGTAATGCTGCAGGAAAAAGAGGCAATTTTTCCGACAGAATAACTAGTGTGGTGAGTCTCTGATACTAACAAAATAGATTTCCTGGCTCCAGAGTTTTAGTAAACCACTTTCTTCAATAGGAAGTGTTTTGTGGGTCCTTGTTACCTAAAATTAATTTTTCGGCACAACGACTGTGAACTCGAATGACTCACTACGACTGACTAAATTAAAAGGATGATTACGCCGAATGTTTCACGCCAGTACACAGTTATGTGAGAACGTTGTTACGAATTATAACAGAACTAAAAAAACTGTTCGTTCGGCCGGTCGCTTGTGAACATATAAAGGGGTCTAAAACTTACACATGATTTTCAAAATCGATATTTTTTCGATCGATCTGTTCGATACAACGGTCCCTCGAATTTGAAACGGATATTTCGAGGATTACACTAACGATTAAAAATATGCATCACTGTGCGATTAAAATATGCATCTGCAAATACTCGTCTCTCCGTCCGCCTGTCTCAGACACCCAAAACAGTCACTGGGCTAATACCATGCTTCACAGTTTGACTTCAGGGACCACTTTGCACGACACCAAATGTTTAGTTCCATACATTTAACTTTGAAAGATATACTCATTGATAACATTATTTTGTACACTTGAAAATGTGATTTTGCAATAATGAACTACCAGTAATAATTCCATTCTACAACGATTACTTGCATTTTTACGCCTTTTCTCACTTCACATCCCGGTTGAATACTTATGCGATCCACAGTACACTATTTTGGCCTTCAAATCACGAAACAAAGAATATTTTAAAACGTAACAGCAGTACTACAATCATCAAAAAAACTAAGAGTAAGATATTGTGATTCACAGTCACATGAAAAGCAATACTTATAATTTGTATTACTTCATTTTGGAATAATTCAGTGTCATCTTTCAGTAAAAATAAAGAAGGGGAAGACGGGTATGAGGTACCAATAAAATTCGTAAACACATCCCAATGAGAAGCAACTGGGCAGAAAATCTTTAAACAGAATCGGCGAAAAAGTTCATTATTTTTCAAATTTTTGAAAACAATGTAACCTTCAAGATCTTTAGAGCTATTCTTTTATAGTGAAGAGATATATCCTGAAGTAGAGCGGTGCCATGAACTTTTATTTTTCATTCTGTAATTACAAATATTGAACCTTCGATGGCAATAATACAGATGTTCTATTCAATTGCTTACAAGGTCCATTAAAAGTGTGTAAAGCATACTTTTAGTCAGTATGACCAGAAAGGAAATTTTACTTTAAAGTGGGCTTTAGAAGATAGTAGACAATGGACACGGCGTGCAGTTTCAAAATATACAAAAGTGTACATGGGTGATTCCATGGGCTCTGTTGCTTTCCCAGAGGATTTTCATCTAACAAGTTAATAGAGAACAATATAATACATACTTTTTCTTTCTGTATATTTGAAATCCTTTCCTAAATAACAAAAAAAAAATATAATAACATTTTTAGAGAATAGTCGCTAGATAACTCTTATCGGAAACGAAGGATTTGAATATTTTTGGATTTTTGGAGTTTTATTACTCGCAGACTAAAGAAACAATTATAGCGATGTTACATGAAAATAATTCTTTAATCAGTGCTTTGGTTACTTTGCATTTCAAAGCTCCGTTGTTTTATGCTTGAGCTATGGGTGTTATATGCTTCTTTTTATAATTCTCGAAATGTTATACAAACGTTATGTTCGCCATTAGACACATTTACACAGTGTGAAGCACCTTATAAATAGCGTATAGTACTTTTGAGCCTCTGCACATGCGCAGTTCGAGTCGCACATGCGCTCGGTCTCAAAAGTGGCGTATGCCAAGGTGCTTTACGTTATTCAAAGAGCCTCTACTATGAAATCACCTCAAAAAAAAATTTTTATGGTGGGTAACAAGATACTTTGCACGAAGTTCCATACATTTCTTTTTCCTCGAAAACCAACGGAAAGTTATAAAAAAGTAAATTAAAAAATGTAAAACAGACTTCCAAAAATTAAACTGGCACTTACAAGTGAAACATAATAATTTCGAATATATTACAAATTGTCTGTTACGTAAGGTCATTGACAAATAGAAAGACTAAATATATTTTCGAAAAAAATTAATGCTATTTTAAATTTTTAAATTGGTTTTATAAATTTTAATTTCAGGGTTACTGACAAGACACCTTTATCTTCAATTGTCTATTCTACAGACTATCAATATACCTACATTCAAATTGTATGCATAATTATTCGAGAATAAAAAACAAACTAAATTGTTAGAATACGAAACAACGTAATACTAAATATTTCTCTCTAGTTCTAAAATAATATATTTCCAGTTAGTTAATTTCGTTATAAAAATACTTAGCGTCCAGAATTCTATGCAACACATGGGGAATACACATTAACTAGCATTTTAATTAAGTAGTATGCCACAATCTTGGAGTTGCTCGAAAACATTCTTAGTCGAAAATGACAGAAAAATAGAAAAGAAAAAGTTTAAGTTCGTAAATACAACACCATATTGAGGCTCGAGATCCGAGAGGCATAATACATTATAGAAAGTCACAAAGCGAAATTTCACCGAAGAAACATCTGATGTACCCTTCTAATTACAAATCCGAATAATTGTTTAAGGTAGAATTACTAACGAAATTACATGAAAAAAATGAACGGTTTTTGATCTGACAACGCTCTAGAAGTCAAACAACTTGAACTGTTGTGCAGAACGAAGCTACACCTCGACAGCGAGACATAGCGATAGCAATCTTTCTAATGCTGTGCCCTTTCCTTCGAGGACATGTGCGATACGTACATAAGAGCGAGGTCGCCGGTTTTTGACAATGTCAATAAGATTGGGGAAAACTGCAAATATGTTACGGACAAATACACGAATCAAGGCATAAAAACAAGAATTAAATGTTACTGTTAACTATAGAGATAAATAACATCCCGCAATAATAAAAGCAGCGGTTAAGACGGCTTTGGACGCAAACATGGCATTATAACGCGTTCCCCATGAGTAGCATTTCTGGCTCCACCAAGTACGTCCAATGCATTCCAATCATCTCCGAGTCGGAGACAGCTAGTCTACGGCAGCACGAGGCGGAGGCAGCAGCTACAGCTCAGCCATTCCCGACGCGCCCGGCCCGGGCAGGGCAGGGCAGGCCGCTCCACCGCTCTCACCTTGTAGCCAGGCCCCAGGCGATGCATGGCGCAGATCTGGTGCGTGGTGAGCGCCTCGCTGAACAGGTAGATGGCGGACATCTGGCCGCAGAAGACGCGCTCCTCGTCCACCTCGGGCGTGGCGCCGATGTAGCACTTGTCGAACGGCTGCGCCCAAAAACAACGTCGATTCATTCAATATGGTAAATTAAAGGTGTTGTCTGGTATCAAAAGTTTTATTTTGCTAATGATCGTTTCGATCGTATTTCGATCGTTACATTGATACATGCATTATAAAAAAATAGGTATAAGTTATTACACATTTTGTACATTTTGTATATACACTCTACATTTTGTATATAATATTTTGTAATAACTTATACCTAAATTTTTATAATTCATGTATTAATACAATTTTATTTCTGTAATTCTAATTTCAGCTCTGAGGATGATCGTTACGCGATCGAAACGATGATTAGCAAAATACATTTTTTGATACCAGACAACATCTTTAATTTACCATATTTAATTATTAGAAGGTATCTATCTCACCAGCGATCTAATTAATTGATTCATTGATTGGTGTTTCCAGGCGCGCCAACGACTAACGTCGTTAGTCCTGTAAGTATAGTGCATGTTTTATCGCGGGAGTGGAGGTAATCTTCCCCGGCTGGATGGCGACATCCGACGCTGACCTACACGTCGGCTTAGTGTTTTCCCCTACAACCAAGTAGGTATCTCCAGCGGGGCACCGCCCAAGCCGGTACGAGCTCTTAGCTCCCGGCACGTGTGGTAGTGTAGTGCATGTAAGTATAAGTGTGTGCAAGTAAGGGGTGAGGATAAGACAAGGAAGGCGAAGGAAAGATCGCACGCTGTCCGTGGCATAATCTGGAAGGGTACTGCTCCAGCTTTCGCCTGGCGATCAGAGTAACCAAGGAAAACAGCCGTCCGCTAGAATCCTCCTCCCGCCAGCAGCTGATTTAGACTTAGCTTTCTAGCTAGTGTCGAAAATCCTGCCATGAACCGGTCTCGAACCATAGGGCCTCCCTGTAGAGACATCAGTTGATGCCCCGAGACACCTCAGCGGGAGCGCAAAACATCGTAGACCTTTCTGAATTGAAACATACTTTACAATGCCCTCGTGTTATTCAGAATGTCTCAGAATAAATCTTACAAACTTCAAGCGCACGATGGGGGTTGATGGGTTGAAGACGATCACTTTTGGGAAACAATGAGGCGAGAAATTTCAGAGCGAAACGACCCTTCTTTGATAGGCAACACATTATGCTTTCTTTCCGACAGGTCACGTTCTGACACCTAGGGACTTCTGTAGATGTACTGACATTTCTGTACATGATTAACACCATTGCATGGAATGTTGCATAACTATCAGCGTGAAAAATCACTTGAAAGCCTTCGCTGAATCGTTCGTTATATATGAATTTTCATTCCACATGTTCATTGGGGAAAATATTTCGCTTAGCCTAAATGCTATAGAAATTTTTAACATTTATACTGAAGACTCCTGTATATTCTACGACACAGCTTATCGTGAGCTTGTTTCTTTTCTTTTTTTTTAATTTTAATTTTAATTTTTTTTGTGTTACGCACATGCACGTTTTACGTTTTACATTACTTCGTGTTCATATTTGGGCCTCAAATCAAAGTGAGTCGTCTGCAATGAGTTAGTGATGTAGGTACTCTTCAACGCCGAGATTAGATAAAATTAAGTTAATTAAATGCAATACACATTTAGTCACTCCGAGAATAGCGCAAAGAACGACGAATGACATAGGATTCTCTGCAGAGATTTCTCCTACTCTTTAAAGAAACACCGAGGTGTCAGATCATACTGTGTACTCACGTCATTGGTGGACACGAACCACGCCATCTCCGTACTAGATGCCAGTTGCCCGTTCACCAGACACTTGATTTCACTTTTGGTCCACCGGTTGTAGATGTAAACGATGGCGATCATGTACCACTGCAAAAAACAAAACAACAACATATGACAGAGCTGAATTAAGCCACTTTCCTATGGTGGGGCGTTGTAATTCAGAGGATTTTTGTAGGCAGGAACATAAATATGTTTTTAGGAAAGTCAAGGATTCAAAATCAGATCGATTATATCGATAAAAAAGAAAAGAATGGGCGTGACACGTAAATAACCAACGATGTGTTTTTCATGGGACGAGTCTTACCTTCCGAGGTTGAAACTCATACTTGACACAATGCTGGAAGCCCTTGCCCTTGACCTTCATGGAGGTGAGGACCAGGCAGTTGCCCACGAAGTGCGCCGAGTATCCTACACCCTTGCTCGTCTTGAAGCTGAAAACAACACAAACGCGGCTTGAGAAATCGGTAGACAGAAGAAACGAAAGCGAAGGAAGGTTCGCGATGTAGCGTTGGCTTTACTTGAAAGGGGGAATAAGTTACTGCCGACCAGAAATTACTGGTCATGTGATATTTTCAACTCCCTCAGGAGTCCGTTTCCGTCCTGCGGCCCGCCACACTAGACCGGCGTTAACGTTCAACTGTCTCTTTTTCGTGCCTCGCCAGAACATAAATAGTAATCATTATTCAATTCGGAAAATAAAACAACACCGCAACACACAGAATCTGCGAACAAAAAAATCTTTACCGGTTCCAATTCGGAAAGTTCTTAACCCTCCCCCCCCCCCGTCCATCTTCTGGAAATCATGTATTTCAAATATTCATCTAACACTTTCAATTGGAAACAAACTTGAAAGCCTTCTCAAATTTCGTGAAATTGAAACCAACAGTGATTAACTATACTTACAAAATGCCCCAATCAGGGCGGTGTATCTCAGAAAGTTTATCGCTTTTTCTATCCGATTTTTCTTACCGCTTCTACCAACTGGTCGATCATAAACTGTCCCTCATCTATCTTAGGAGACTGTATATATCGATCGCTATTTAGATGTCCAATAAACAGCGTATGTACTACAACATAACCTCAGATTCTAACATACACTTTCAGTTATTTTCAATATTTGGCGCAATTTAGATATCTGTTGGACATAATTTCACTCGTGGAATAGACCATTCATTAAATACCATTCGTGCTTTGGAAATTCTCAGATAAATCCTCTCCTCGCTTCGCGAGTCGGGGATTTATCGACAATTTCTAAAGCACTAGTGGTATTACCTATGATAAAGACCCTCAACAAGTTCATAACGTAATTACGTGTTAACTGTCGTTAATACATTGGGAATTCACTTTCATATTTTTGAGGCACATCATTTTCACTGTTGAGCATATCATTGCGTACTCACCAGTAGAGGTACGGCTTCTCCCGCTCGATGTTGACAGAGTTGATGGGGTCGAGCCGGAACCAGGTGGTGAAGGTGAAGCCGTTCTCGTAGGGCCACCGCGCCAGCGGCGGCAGCACCACCGCCTGCGCACGAGACAAGGCGCTGAGGCCGCTCTTGCCAAGGGAAGGGGGGGGGCAGATCACGCCTACTCCTACGCCTACTCCTACGCCTACTCAGCCGTCTAACCAGTGAGACTCAAGTCGTCTAACCAGTGAGACTCAAGCCGTCTAACCAGTGAGACTCAAGCCGTCTAACCAGTGAGACTCAAGTCGTCTAACCAGTGAGACTCAAGCCGTCTAACCAGATGGCGAATCCGATGAAGCCATGCCCCTCCTCCCCCAAAAAAGCCCTATTGTTTTGCTTTGTTACCTTCCTTTATTTGGCTATACTTGTTTTATTTTATTTATGTTAGAAGTACTTCATTCTTTAAATAATATTAGTATATATACACATTACAAAAATAATATACAACATAATTACAAATATGTTTATTATTTAACAAAAAATCAATGATTCCCAACTCCGGCACACGATCTGTTAGATCCGCCCCTGGGTCAACCAACTAATTCATACTAGATTCAGTGGAGAATTATACATAAATCCATAAGGTAAATATTGAACTAGTTTCAATGATTAAGACCAAAACATAATTGATAAGATAATAAGTCACTTTCGGTTGTTTCATTACTTCTACATCACTTTCCGATTTCATTTGATACATTTTTGGTAAAGTATGACATTTATTCTAGATTAGTTTGTAAAATAGGGTCCATCAAAATAAAGTTTAACTTCCACTATCAACATATTTAATAGTGTGATCTAAATGAAAATAAATAGAGAAATATTCGGTGTCCGTGAACAAGCAGGCAACTATGCCTGCTTGACTTGCAGTATACTTCGATTTACTAACAATGTCCTTTGGCAGATCATCAGCTTTTTCCCCCTTATTTTATTTTATTTTATTTTATTTTTTAGTGAAATGAGGCAAGTACTTTTATCAATATTATCCAAATCTCTATTCTAACCAAAATAACCTAGATAAAAGTGGGTACACATGCCTAGTGGGAACCACCTTTCACTACAGGGACGTCACTATGGCGACGTTCAAGCTCCCGATTGTATTACACCGTAACAGCTGATGAACTGCCAAAGGACACTGTAAATAAATCGACGCACAGACTTGCCAGTATTCGTAACTAAAATTCCGAAAACAGAAAACAATTTAACAAAACTTGCGATAGATTGCAAAGCGTTTCTCCCCTCTTCACTTCAGCTGAGTGGTCACTTTTGCGCTGCATCTGCGTTCGCGAGGCACTCACCGATCCTTTGCGGCCCGGGAAGCTGAAGAAGACGTCGGGGCCGTTCCGCTGCGGCATCTGGCGCAGGACATTCAGCAGCTTGGCGGAATGCCGCGGCTGGGGGCACACGCACAAGCAACGGGTAATGAATGTCACAGACGCAACGGATGCGAATCAGATACAGAACTGTCATTCATTTGATTAGTTATTTTCCATTAATTTCGCTAATCACATTTCATTTCTCGCATTTCACACACGAATGTCAGATTTAATGCCCAGTCTCATCTTGACTCACCATATACTTTCCCATAGTTTGCCAGGATGCTTCAATTTGCTTCAGTTTTCGCTCTCCTTATTTGCGTGATATATTCTTTATGTACTTTAGCTCAAGGGTAGACAACTTGAAGCATTAATTATTATTATTATTATTATTATTATTATTAATGTAGTACAGATAATGGATGAACTGTAATCAACAACGGTAATCCGAAAAGAAAAAACAAACAAACAAATGGATAATGAAAAACACCCCTCTCTGACAAGTACAAAAAGTACTTCGAGAGGGTTTGAGATGTACTGAATAAGATAAAATAAAAATAAATTTAAATCTGAATAAGACCAGTATTTTTACTAAAAGGTTAAACAGGATGTAATGTATGTAATGTACTCGAGCATAATTAGTATTCTTTCTTATTGTTTTTAAAGTGATGGTTTTGTACACTGTCAATGTAATTCTTATGGAAAATAAATTATTATTATTATTAATTATTATTATTTATTTGCACGAGATATTGAAGTCTACTAGAAAACGTGGCTGTGTAGAGAGGAACAGACAAGCAAAGTAAGATTGTCATTTCGAATCCCTGATTTCCGAATCCAAATATCGAAGTCGTGCACCTGTGGGAAATTACCGGCACGTGTACACGAGAATCAATATATGGAGTGAGTTTCATCCAACGCGTCTGGCAAGTGAACAGCGGAAAGTCAGAAACCCGATCCCGATCCCGATCGCCGTCGAGCGGAGCGACATCAAAGCCCGGCGCCAACGCGTATCGACACGGCGCCACGGCCAATTCATCGGCAACGCGAAGACGCAGTTGGGCTCGGGTTAATGAAGGATCCGCCGCGCATCCGTTAGAGAACCCGTCGACAGATTGATATCAACGGCTAATTTAAAATACGAAGTTGAATTGGAAAGCAGTCGCGCAACCGTGAATTCTGAGAAACGAAACGGGTGATCACCATCTACATCCCTGTAATAAACAACTTTCTCGAATGTTTACATTTTTCTTTGAGCTTCTTTACGTCTCTGTAAAAAAGGTTTTTTTATAACTAGTAAAAATCCAAACTTGAAATTTCATCCATCAATCATTAAAGTCGTCGATTAAAATCACTACACATGTACATTGTCTTTTATTGCTCTGATTTCATCATTTAAACTCAACCTTGTTAACTTTACATACTTCTCTGCGAACTTTCTTCTTTTCGGGGTGAAGTATTTCCATTTCGTCCTAATCTCAATTCTGGTAAAGTTATTCTTCATCAATCGATGAATGTAAACAATCCCGTCCTCTTTCTTTCCGGAAAACGCACACACACAAAAGTTAAACAAACACAAACATACACAAATTCATACACACAAACATTCAAACACACAAACATACACACATTCAAACACACACAGACATAATCAAACACACACAGACACACATAATCA
>BOPP01000179.1:413935-426368 GCA_017312745.1 Gryllus bimaculatus
CTCCCTAAGCGATAATTGCGAGGATAAGGCGATAACCCCGGCCGGGTTGCGCCGGCAACTCGCGGCGGCGCCTCCCTCCCTCCTCCACCACTCCCCTCCACCCCGCCGAGAGGGGGCGGGGAGAGGGGAGGCGAACGAGGAGAGCAGCGGACGGCGGACGCACCGCATTCGGGACCCGACGGGCGCAAGAAATCCGGATGACTGCTGCACAGGTTAATGGGAAACTGCGGAGCAAACGAGAGTCGGAAGCTAAAAAATTTTGACAGGCGCGTGCGAGCGCCGTTCCGAATACCAGGCAAACAAGGAGGGCAGGGGGCAACACGACTTCCGAGTAACATAGATTTTTTGTAATAGAAGTAAGCACCGTATTACTGTATACATTTCAAGAATTTTGTGCGTTTACCGTTCAAAAGATCGTCGGTTTTGAAGTATGCAAGAACATGATATTCAGCAGAAAGTCAGAGTTATCACGTAGTGTATCACCGAACAGTCGAATTTGCGGTTCTTTCCGTAAAGGACACAGATCGTTCACGTCCTTTTTTTTCAAAAAGTAGTCCACAAGTTTAACTTTACGTTTTGCACCGATGCACAACAGTCCCTAACATCGACCAAACCCCGCTAAACAGATTTAACATGATTAAGGGCGCCCTGTTTGAAAAGCGGCCTCCACAACACGCGGCATTCGGCGAATGCCGGAGCAAACCACTCGTCCGAATCCGAAGTAGTGTGACGGGTTCGCGTGCCGATTCGCCGAGCCCCAACTTCCGGCATTCGCCCCTTACCCACCGCGTGTCGGTTTTAGGGGGCCATCCAATAGTGAAGCGGAACATCGCGAATACATCAGCGTTCTGATTGGGCGAGCAGAGAGCCATTCTGCCTCGGCGAATACCGAATGTGTGAAGCCGCCTTTCGAGAATTCCAGAATTTTAAACGAGGGGTTAAGCATGGCGGACGTCTAGAACTTTCTTGTCAGCATCTGTAAGCGTAAATTCAGAAATATCACTTAGGGCTCACCAAAACAAAAGAGCAGGGAAACTACGCCTGCGGGTTTCCGTCGTTGCGTCCCTCCCCCCTCGTGGTATGCGACGGCTTCACGAATGGTGAGCTGGCTCGCCCGGAACGAGAGGGTAGACGAGGAAAATTCCGAGCAATGGGTGCCGGCTGCTGAGGATAGCTGCTAAGAGGGGAGCGCGAACGAGACGCGGAGTGGTTGGGCTGGGAATGCGTATGCGACCCCGCTTCCCAGAGCATTGCAAATGTTGGCAAATACGCAGCGAGCTGCGCGAGTCAAGGATTACATTACGAGTTCAAAATGAGATAACGCCCAGCGAGGAAACAGTGAAGAGGCAAACTACCGATGGAGATTATCTGGTCGTGGGTGCAGGAGAATCCTGCATCAATCAAGATGTAAAACATGGTTTACAATCGTAAGCTACAGAACAAAGAAAGTTTTTTCTCGAAATACTGTACTGATATATCGACACATCGCAAAAACAAAAGGCAGGAGTGAAATTATCTACATTTAGATACCAGGGCCAGACAATAAGAGTTTTTCTGTCGGAGAAATTGCTTATTTGCCACAACAATACAATATATTTTTTTAATTATGCCAGTATTTATTTTTAGCATGAACTACCAAGGTCATTAGCAACCGAACAATATTTTCTCAAAGGCCGCCTTAACGCCCGTCGTTCCGTTAAGAACCATAGAAACAGAGGTTAATGGTATGTAGCAAAACCGCGCCCACGAGATACGTTCGAGTATTCAATTGATTGATCAATTATGATTTGGGCGCGTCAACACTAATAATGTAGTGCGTCCTTTTTTGACCGGAGGTGGTGGTGATCTCCGTCCGCTAGATGGTGAATCCGGCGCTGACCTATTCGTCGCAAGCTGGGGTTATCCCTAATGAGATACCTCACCAGCGGACACAGCCCCAGCCGGGACAAGCTCTAAGCTCCCGCACCGGTCTAACGGGTTGCTGTGGCAGGTAGTGTTAAGCGTGTGAGATAGACAAGGAAGAGGAAGGAAGGTCCGCGCGTCCGTTGGCGCGTTTTTAGGTACGGCTTCAGTCTGGTGTGTCGGAGAAACACAGATCTGTACAAAGTGTCATTAAATGAATGTCGGAACTTCTAGGTCGCAGAGCGTTCTAAAACGGAATACCTTTTCTAATGCAAAATATAGAGGGAAAGTTATATTTACGGTGTTACACCATGTTATATTTCCGCCACATATCAGGCAACCCCCATAGACAGAGTGTTGGAACGTACATGAACTCTCTCCTGCGTAGAACGTGACATTGCCGAAACGTATGTACATAATCATTGGCAAAAAAAGCAGGGCAAATATAAAATGCATAACTCCCAATATATTTCCTCCATATTTACATTGGCCACAAGTTATTAAATTTCAACCCTCGTCCATTTCAAAAAGTTCGTAAACATTCAGAGGACATTACTGCTTAGAAAAGTGAGAATTGTTCGAAAGCATTAAAAGATATGAAGCACCACCACACTGCTTGAAGTTTCCCTCTCAGAGTCATTGAGTGTGGTGCGAAAAGAATTTTTACTTATAAAATCTATACGTTGTGTTTTAATGTATTTATTGTATTGAAGTAGTATTGTTCTGTTTCAACTTAAACAGAACAATAAACTACATAACTGAGTTTCTTTTAACAGTACACGTGGTAAAAGAAGAAGATCAGAGTAAATAAAAGAGAAAATGTTAGGTAATATTAACTTATACAAACGTAAACAAAATATATATTATATTTACACACATGTTAGCAATTCATTAACTTGTCTACAGCACTGAGATCAACAATAGCAAAAGGATACGTACCATTGCCATTGCCGCTTTCATGGGCCGAAAAAAGGGCAACTTCAATTCCTCCACTTGTTATGCTGTACTGGCAACACGCCCAACAGCTCAGATCAGCAGATCTCAACAGAGCAACAAAAAGGTAAGCTTAAAGTTGTCAGTGGTGACAAAAAAAACATCATCACCGCAAAAGATGAGTCCATCATCTCTAAGCCGACCGTGTTAAATAGCTTTATAAAGAAACAATGAAAACCAAGCCATATTCATTTAAAGGAAATGCCCACAGCTCCAAGAAATACCAAGTGTTAGATCATATCGATTCCCTTATATCTATAAAGAAGTTACATACGGACAGGACTCACGTTTTCACGTCCGAAACATGATTCATAGTCGATCTACCTCTCAGACTCCAATCATATGCCTCATCTATAGTTAATTTATACGTTAAGAGTATCGTACGACCTCACACCTCACTCATCTAATACCACAAGTGTCAACCAACCAATATGACGTCTCATTTTCTTTCGACACATTACTTACTTTTCACAAGAATATACAATACTTTCGGCCTATACTGGAATATGTGAAGTACTCGTTGAAAGTAAAAAGATTCCCATCCCGAATAGACACAAAGCGTTTTGAACTATTAAAAATGTTTTATAATACTGTGTTCTGCTGCGGTGCCAATTTCCAAATATTTGAACACCCAATTACCAGAGGTTAGTCCCAAGGAAAATGCGATAAATTTACGCATGCTTAGATGAAAGAGGAAAAGTAAACAAAAAGGAGTACCTAACAACCATAGTCAACGATTAGATTGACGACACAAGGTCAATGTTGTACAAACCAATTTTTGATTGCCCATCCATTGATTGAAAATAATTAGCGCCACCAGCTCAATCATCAACATAATCCACATGGCGTGTTAACTTCTACCTCATAAACAACAACAGCCCGACTTCCTCATGAAGCGATGAAATAACTCCACATCCAAACCCATCGCTGGACGCCGTTGGTTTTATGAGCGGTTTCCATTGTGCCTGGCAACTGTGGGCTTTTCCTTTCGAAGCGCGCATAAAACAGCGCTTCCTAATGGCGGTGGGGGGGGGGGGCAGGCTGCCCAGCGAAGACAGCCTCTGCACCCTTCCCCCCCCAGGCTTCCCTAACGATGTGGAGCGCGGGTTAGTAGCTTCCTATTAACTGTATTATGGATTTAATGCGACCCGTCGCCCTTTTATTCACGGTGAACGCTTCCCAAAGCCAGTGCATTTTAAAAAAAACCAGCACAGTAAAATAAATGGGACGCCGGGCGAAATTATAGTCGTCAATAAAATCGCATAGCAGGTGCATTATTCTGTATAGGAGATTATCTAGGCTACTATAAGCAAAAAAAAGAGAAAGTGGAGAGCAGTGACATATTCTCAGACTCGCAAAGGCCCACCGGAGCCTGCCCGAGTTACCCAATCTGCGTCAATTGAGCTGCCCTCGATCACATTAATGATGAATGTCGTATGATCTACATCCTGTTAATTTACATTTGTGAATTCCGCCCGGAAATCCTATCCCCGCGCTTGAGATAGTGCTAGCGACTTGCACTATGTAAAACAAGCAAATTTCTTGCAAAGAACAAGTTTTAAGAAATTTAAAGTAATGAGAAACTACTCTCCTTGGTTTTTTTTATAGGGCGGCAAACGTACGCATATCTTTTTTTGTAAAGCTTAAGAGAGCCCGGTACAACCCCATTCACTCCTCCCGTGCGGCCACGCCCACGCACCGAGATCGGGCGGCTAGCGACAATGGAGCCGGTGTTTCTCCAGATGCAGAGACTCACCGCCACGGAATATAGCTCCTGGCTAAAGATTGGGACTGCTGCACAGGTTAATGAGGAGAGATACTGCGGAGCAAAGCGAGAGTCGGAAGCTAAAAAAGTCGCGTGCCGAGGCCGTTCCGATACAAGGAAAACAATGGGAAGCAATGACGGACTTCAGAAACATAGATTTTTTTGTAATTAAGAAGTAATGGCACCAGTATTTACTTATACATTTCAAACATTTTGTGCGTGTTTACGTCAAAAGATCGTCGGTTTTTGAAGTGTGGCAAGAACATATATTTAGTCAGAAAGTCAGAATTATCACGTAGGGTATCACCGAACAGTCTGAATTTGCGGTTCTTTCCGTAAGGGACACAGATGATCACGTCCTTTTTTCTATTTCACTAAGTTCAACTTTTACGAAGTTTTGCACCGATTGCACAACAGTTCCCAACATCGACAAATACTAAAACAAGATTTTAACATGATTATGGGCAGCCCTGTTTGAAAAGGCGGCTCCACACACGCGGCATTCGGCGAATCCCGAGCAACCACTTGCCGAATCCCGAGTAGTGTGGACGGGTCGCGTGCGATTCGCCGAGCGCCCAACATTCGGCATTCGCCCTACCCACCGCGTGTCGGTCTTTAGGGCGCATCAAAGGGAGCGAACATTCGCCAAATACATCAGCTGTTCTGGATTGGGCGAGCAGGAGCATTCTGCTCGGCGAATACCGAATGTGTGGAGCCGCCTTACGAGAATTCCAGAATTTAAACGAAGGGGTTAAGCATGGCGACGGTCTAGAACTTTTTTTGTCAGCATCAGATAAGCGTTGAATGTCAGAACTATCACTTAGGGTTTCACCAAAACAAAAGAGCAAGAAAACTACGTTGGGGCTTGCCTCCCCTCCCCCTCGTGGTATGCGTCGGCATGACGAGTGAGCTGGCTCGCCACGGAACGAGAGGGGAAGACGAGGATAAATCCGAGCAATGGGTGCCGGCTGCTGAGGATAGCTGCGAACGAGGACGCGAAGTTGAATTGAAATTGAATTGAATTATGCCTTATTTTACGTGGCGAGACTCAGGCCATTAGGCCTGCTCTTCCGTCTGACCACGCAAATTTCGCTACGCTCCTTTCACCAACTACCGGAGAAAGGAGGTATCTTGGGCGAGAAACAGGCGACTTGGATTTAGCTCGGAGGCGTCATTTAGGCTTGAGGATCTTTTACATGCAAGTAAATCTACGAACATGGGACAGCCGGCTTTACTTCCCCTCCGAAGGAAGGCGTACGAAGGATTTTTTCTCCCTTAAAAATCGGCTTCGGCTCCCACGGCTTCGATCGGGTTTGAACCCGCCAACTTGGGTACAACAGTCCAGTACGCTAACCGTTACACCATCGCCGCCGCATTGGGGTTGGGCTGGGGAATGCGATGCGACCTCGCTTCCCAGAGCATGCAAATGTTGGCAAATACGCAGCGAGCTGCGCGAGTCAAGGATTACAGTTCCGAGTTCAAAATGAGATAACGCCCAGCGAGGAAACAGTTGAAGAGGCAACTACGCGATGGAGATTATCTGGGTCGTGGGTGCAGGGAGAATTGTGCATCAATTCAAGATGTAAAAATGTTTACAAGTCGGTAAGTACAGAACAAAAAGGAAAAGTTTTTTCTCGAAATACTGTACTGATATATCGACACATCGCAAACAAAAGCAGGAGTGAAATTTATCTACATTTAGATACCAGGGCCAGACAATAAGAGTTTTTCTGTCGAAAAATTGCTGTATTTTGCCACAACAATACAATATTTTTTTTTAAATTATGCATTATTTAATTGTTAGTATGAACTACCAGGTCATTAGCGACCAACAATATTGTCGCAAAGGCCGCCTTAACGCCCGGCGTCCGTCATGAATAATAGAAACAAGTTAATGAGTTGTAGCAAAAACCGGCGCCATGAGTACGTCGAGTATTCAATTGATTGATCAATTATTGATTTCGGGCGCGTCAACAGCTAAGTAATTGTAGTGCGTGCTTTTTGCACGGGAAGTGGTGGTGATCTCCCGTCGCTAGATGGTGAGATCCGGCGCTGACCTATCGTCGGCAAGTGGGGTTTTCCCTAATGAGATACCTCCCACCAGCGGGACACAGCCCCAGCCGGGACAAGCTCTAAGCTCCCGACCGGTCTGCCGGGTTGTGTGGCAGTGTAGTGTTAAGCGTGTGAGGATAAGACAAGGAAGAGGAAGGAAAGGTCGCGCGCGGTCCGTGGCGCGTTTGTTAGGGTACTGCTCCAGTCTGGTGTTGGTCGGAGAAACCACAGATCTGTACAAAGGTGTTTCATAATGAATGTCAGGAACTTCTAGGGTACGCAAGGCGTTCTAAAACGAATACTTTTTCCTAATGCAAATATAGAGGGAAAAGTTTATATTACGGTGTTACACATGTTATATTTCCGCCCACATATCAGGCAACCCCATAGACAGGTGTTTGGAAGGTACATGAACTCTCTTCACTGCGTCAGAACGTGACATGCCGAACGTATGTACATAATCATTTGCAAAAAAAGCAGGGGCAAATATAAAATGCATAACTCCGTAATATATTTCCCTCCATATTTACATTGGCCACAAGTTATAAATTTTCAACCCTCTCCATTTTCAAAAAGTTCGTAACATTCAGGAGGCATACAGTAGAAAAGTGAGAAATTGGTCGAAGCAATTAAAGATATGAAGCACCACACACTGCTTGAAGTTTCCTCTCAGAGGTCATTGAGTGTGGTGCGAAAAAAATTTTTACTTAATAAAATCTATATTGTGTTTAATTATTTATTGTATTGAGTAGTATTTTTCTGTTTCAACTTAAACAGAACAATAAACTACATAACTGAGTTTACTTTTAACATGTACACGTGTTAAAAGAAAAGATCAGAGTAAATAAAAGAGAAAATGTTAGGTAATATTAACTTATACAAACGTAAACAAAATATATATTTATATTACACAATGTGTTACAATCACATACTGTGTCGTTCAGCACTGAGAGTCAACAATAGCAGAAGGGAATACGCACCCATTTGCCGTTGCCAGCTTTCATGGCGCCGAAAAGCAACTTCAATTCCTTCACTGTTATGCTGTAACTGGCCAACACGCCCAACATCTCGATCAGCAGATCTGCAACAAGAGGCAACAAAGGTAAGCTTAAAGTTTCAGTGGTGACAAAAAACATCATCACCTCAAAAGATGAGTCTCAGCCGATGTAATATAGCTTTATAAAGAAACAATGAAACAGTCCATATTCATTAAAGGAAATGATCCACATCTCAAGAAATACAAAGTGGTTAGATCATGATCGATCCCTGTATATCATAATCAAAGAAGTTAACGGACAGACTCACGTTTTGCCGAAAACGAATTTTTCGATTTCAGAAACTCAAAACGTGAATTATATATCGTGCACTACGTATCCAAGAGAGTAATTTATTACGTTTAGGAGTTAGGAAATCCACTTCATCGGAATAGGGGCCCACAAAAGGAGTTTTTCTTTCGACACATACTTACTTTTCACAACAATATTACAATACTTTCGCTATACTAGGAATATGTGAAGTACTCGTGAAAGTAAAAAGATTCCCATTCCGAATAGACAGCAATAAGCGTTTTGAATTATTAAAAATGTTATAATACTGTGTTCTGCTGCGAGCTGCCAATTTCCAAATATTTGCAACACAATTTCACAGAGGTTAGTCCAAGGAAATGCGATAATTTACGCATGACTTAATGAAAGAGGAAAGTAAACAAAAGGAGTACCTAACAACATAGTCAACGATCATTGACGACACAAAGGGTCAATGTTTACAACCAATTTTATTGGATTTCCCATTCATTATTGAAATAATTAGCGCACAGCTCAATCAGTCACATAATCCACATGGTGCGTGTTAACTTACTACCTCATAAACAACAACAGACGACTTCCTCTATGAAGCGATGAAATAACTCCACACCTCCAAACCCATCGCTGGGGACGCCGTTGGTTTTATGAGCGGTTTCCATTGTGCCTGGCAACTGTGGGCTTTTCCTTTCGGAAGCGCGCATAAAACAGCGCTCCTAATGGCGGGGGAGGGGGGGGCAGGCTGCCCAGCGAAACGAGCCTCTGCACCCCTTCCCCCCAGGCTTCCCTGAACGAATGGTGGGAGCGCGGGTTAGTAGCTTCCTATTAAATGTATTATTGAATAATGCGTCGCTTTATATGTGCCACGGTCGAACGCTTCTCCAAAGCAGGTGCATTTAAAAAAAAACAGGGACAGTAAAAAATGGACGTCGGGCGAATTTATGTCGCAATAAATCGCGAGGGGGCAGTTGTAGGGAATGCCAGCGAGGAAAAAGGAAGGGGGAAGCTCGCAAAGGCACGGCTGCAAGTTACGCATCTGCAGAGGCTGCATTAATTAATCTTGCAATTCCATTAATATTGAAATATTTGAGTTAATGGTTCCTCCAACATCCGGTGTGTATGTACAAGACTTGCACTATGTAAAACAAGCAAAATTTCTTGCAAAAGACAAGGTTTTAAAGAAATTAAAGTAATGAGAAACTACTTCTCTTGTTTTTTTATAGGCGCAAACGTAGGCATTTCTTTTGTTTCAACTCATACAATGCATTACCTGAGGCACGCATCAAAATGGTTATAGAAAGAGGTACGTGCAGAAACACACCACTATAACCTCACTTGAGATCACGTGACATCACGGTACCTCACGTCACGTTAGAAAAGTGTTGGGTGTTATTAGCAAGGTTGTTTTGTGAGCCTCAGCTGCACTAGTCTCACGTTACGTGTTATCACTTCACATCAATAGTATCCCACGTGATATCATGGTTTTGATACCGGTGAACACACACACATTTTTTGGCTCACGCGAGCTCACATTTTTTTTTCTATTTTTCTACGTTGATTCAAATTTTTGACAACTATGAAGGCAGACGGTTTAAAGTATTTTTTTCCCCGAAGAACTTGTTGAACTAGCACATTCCATACTAAAGGCTCAAACTAGAAAACTTAAAAAGAAATACAAACGCTATAAGCAACATCTACTTATACCACATGGGAATGCAATGTGTTTCTAAGTGCAATGTCACGGAACAAATATCATGCCTTCACGTCACGTGATGGTAGTATGTTTCCGGATTCAGTTACGCATTCGTCTAGCTGGAAAGGAAAACGATGGCCTACAGCAGCAAGTGGGAAACTACGTCACTACTGGTGTCCAGAATTCAAGTCCTCATTGCCTTGGACGTTTCTAGTCTGACCAGACTTCAGTCAATAATGTTCCGTTGAATTCTATCTAGCTCTAGTTGAAAATCCAACTACGTCAGAACTAGAACCCTAAGACCTTCCAGTCGGAGCCGCTGCAGAGACAACAGCAATACTGACTCTGAGCTAACTCAGCCGAAGCGTTGAGTCATGCCATTATCTCCAACCACTGCGTTGGCGGCGCTCTAAAACAAAACCTCGAGAGCAATGACGTGTTGATATTGGAGTGTGGGGTCTGGGGAATAGGGATACAGGCGATTAGTCGTGTTGCGGCAAAAATTAAATTCGAAATAAAATCGAAGTACTTTGGCAACGACATCGTTCATTTTATTGGGTGGGTATTACTTACGCTCGGGCTCATTGATGATGTATGGCTTAATCACCCAGCAATGCAGATGAGGACACACGAAATACCATGACGAATGTTACGTAGGAGTGCTTCAATAATCGGTTTTGCTTTTTTACAACGATCATTGTTTTCAAGTTTTTGCAAGATACAAATGCCTCTGGAGTGCAAATTATTGCCATAATTGTAATGCAATTAGCAGCTTTATTCATACACAATTTTAGAATCCGATTCTAATAACCATTGTGGCAATTTTCAATTTCTGCTAAAAAACTTACTGCTCTAATATCGTACAAGCCTGTATTAATGAATTTCTGATGAAAGTATTAGTTCTGACAAATAAAATTGAGAGATTTGTCGAAGATTCTAGTTTCGAAAAACGTCATCAACATTATTAGAGAGCTCTCTTGTGAATCCTGTAGGGAATAAGAGACACGAACTCTTGCAAGTAGGTAGCACACATTTAACACTATTTCGTAATATCAACCTTTCTGCATCATTTCCAAAATTTCGTTATTACACATCATCATCTTCATTATCATTTGACTTAACGGTGATATATTTATGTCAGGAATTCACGAGTGTCTTCCAATATAAATACTGCCCTTGACATCCTGCTGCATGTATCTCCACCTGCCACTGCTTCGCAACACTTTGCGGCTAGTATTTATACAACCACCGAGCAAAGCGGCTCAGGGCGTAGCGGACTGGGTTCGCATTCAGAAGACCCGGGTTCAATCGGGTTCATCCTCAGCGGGGTTTTCGTGGTTTCTCCCGGTCACCCAGGCAAAGGATGAGATGGTTCCACTGAATGGCTACGACAGCGAAACCAGCGTCGCTAGGCCAATTCGTTAACAACGTGCAGTCACGAAGTTTAAGCGAAGGTTAATCGCCGGTTCCTGGCTGGGTGAGCGACTAGCAACCCCCGGACAAACGGCGCCGCGGCTAATTGCCCTTTATAGGACGTACAAGTACAAGCTAAGTACAAGATACAAATAGAAACACTTACGCTGCCGCCTATGACTCACGGACCCATAGCAACACAACTGATTCGAGTTGGGGAGGAAGGGGGGCAAACGGGTAGTGTGCCCGACGTGGTTCGTACAATCGTCAACTGCCTTTCCTCCCCTGTGCGTACGTAGACTAACTTCTATCACGGTTTACCCACTTCCTATCGAGGTGAGGGGGAAAAAAGGACGGGACGAAACGGGACGAGAGGGATTTGATGGATTGATTGTTTTAGTGATTCCAAGCCCGTCAATTACCTGGGTCATAAATCCCGTATGTATAGTGCATATGTTTTGCTCGAGATGTGTTGGTGATCTTTCCATCGCCGTGTGGCGACATCCGGCGCTGACCTCCGTCAGCTAGCGGGTGTTTCCCCAACCGCAGGTCAGTAGTGAATGTTTACCCCGGGAGGAGACAGTTTTCTCCGCCCACAGGGTGGTGACATCCGGCGCTGATCTATCCGTCGGCTGTCAGGGTTTTACCCAAACAGGTACCTCCCTCCATCGGGGCTCAACCTCAGCTGAGACAAACTCTAAGCTCCCGGGCGGTGTCCCGGCATGCGAACTGGACGGAAAGATAATCTCTTTTAAGTCAAACAGAAAGGAAAGACCCGACCATGCTGTTACACAGAAGGGAAAGTTCCTCCCCTAGGCAGATTCGAACCCGCGACCAAAGACTTGGCATGGACCTGCGAGGGAGCATGCGCCTTACCGATCTGGGCTAACCAGTTCGTCATACTGACTCTTTGGAATGGCAACCCACATTTCAACCCACATTTCAGTCGTTTTGAGTGTTTGATGCCAAAGTTGCATATCTCCACGTATGTTTCTTCTTGTAGTAGCCAAATACACCTTGTCACACTGGCGACTTATTTTATTCGATTTTGCCACTTAGAACCTTGTCATTTCAACGGGTCAATATATTACAAAGTCTTTCTTCTATACCTCCTTTAATACTTCCTAAGAAAAGCATGTGTTAACATCAGTACAGTTAGAGTGCTTTCAGCGCACGGAACGCACACTTTCCGCTCGCATAAAAACAAACTACCAGAGATATTGCAAGGTCCACGAAGCCTTGTGGGGCGGCAGTAGCGCTGCCCCGCTGCCTTCGCTCCACGCAACGATTGCTTCTGGTCTGCGCCGGGGCGGG
>BOPP01000179.1:428027-447605 GCA_017312745.1 Gryllus bimaculatus
TCACTGCGATTTAATGGGGGTTAACTCACCCGCCGCGCCGCGCCACGCCGCGCCGGCGGCCCCGGGGCTCAGCAAAAAGCGCCCTCCACCTCCGCCCCCTTTACATCAATAGCACCCCACGTGGTATCATGGTTTTGATACTGGTGAACACACACATTTTTGGCTCACGTGAGCTCGCTTTTTCTATTTTTCTACATTGATTCAAATTTTTGATAAGTATGAAGGCAGACGGTTTAAAGTACTTCTTCCTATTCCGAAGACCTTGTTGAACTAGCACATTCCACACATCAACTCAGCGAGGACAAGCGCAGTCGCTCTTCAAAGTACTGCCCTCAACTGCCGCGTTTACTATTATCAGTGTATTTGCACGATTAAACTAGTGACACTATAACCGCACATTCCTTCTCGCAATATTTCTAAATTAGCGAAGTTTCGAAAATTCAGAGTTAAACAAAAATTAGATCCGTGCCATTATTTTAAGCATCCCTTCTTCTATCCGGGGGTGATGGAGCGGTTTCTGAGAATTTTTTTTAATATATAGCAACGGAATTTACCTACTTTTTCGTTACCACGGCCCGGCAATAAGAGTTATTTTTATTGTTGTTTTTTCGAAAATTCCCGGTTTTCCGGCGAACGTTCACAAAACTCAAAAAGTAAGTAAAGTAAAAATAACATAATAAGATGACAAAATAAGCAAAGTAAAAATGACAGGAATGGACTACACTTCCGATGCGCTTGTCAGATTTCCCAGGTTTTTTTAAGTTCCACACGTTTTTTTTAAATACTGAAAGCGTAACATGCGTAATTAAATGTACGGTACTATGGAGAATACTGAGCTATAAACAAATGGTTTAAGGACACTCGTCAGGCAGCATCCGAAGAGAGAGGAACCCGCTTCGTAGCACTGCCCAGAGAAGAGAGGCCCATCTCGATTAGGTTCTTCATCGAGTTTCCCATGATTCGGTTGATCCACTGATCTGAGATGACCCCTTGAGTTACATAAATTTAGGACATAAATCTATTATACATAAATCTAGCTTCACTATGCGCACGTTATGCTAAACTCTCCTTTCGCTAGCTGTGGTTTGAAGTAGAGTTGGGGGTGTGAGTGGCTATTCCGTTCACAATACTATAAAATCAAATCTGTAGTTCGTTTACCGATGCAAATATTTTTTGGTTAGTTACATTACATTTTTTTACGTTAGTAACATAGGTAGATTCCTGCCTTCCTGATTCATGTCTACAATCTAAGATTAGGAATTGCATCTTAAAAAGCGAACAAAACCTTATAAGAGTTACCGCCACATAAAATTGGGAGGGTGTGTGCAATTAAACGAGATGTGTGCCTCCTCAATATTTCAGTGTAAAGCCACGGCAATTTTATTGATTTATTGGAGTTAACACTGTGCAGGTGGTAGATTAAAAAAATGTCACGTTATTTCTGTGCTATTTATGAATACAATGATATACTGTGTAAATACTCTTGGAAAACGACGGCAACTATTGGGACGATGGCCAAGAAGGCGGTTAAAGCACTAGCGCTACGGAGCATTTGGCTTACAGATTCTCTGCCTTAGAAATGAAATTACAGGTTAGGGGGAATTCTTAAATTTCCCTGCCAGTTCGTGATCATCTGAGGAAATATTTGCTATCCCTATTCGCAACATGCTATACTGAAAGGGTCTTCAATAAAAACAAAGGAATAAAACTAATGGAGTACTTGAAAATATTGAGAGGGCATGTGTACAAGTCTTGACCCGCCCTGTGGTGCCTATGGCTTGAACCAGGGATTCGAGTTACAAGTATTACTAACATTACGTTAACAATAATACTTTCCTACACTTAACACATAACTTTTAATTCTTTCTATTCCAATAATTTCCAATCGTACTTTCCTACAGCTAGCTATAATTTTTGAAACCACAACCTTTTGGATATTTTAGTTAAAAAACAACTTCAAACAGTAGTGTACAAAAAACTGTTGCATGCACCTGAACTGAAATAATGTTTTTGGACCCGCTTTCTTGCCACATTGGACTTATCTAAGTTTCGCCTCGGAGAGAAAAAAGAACGTGCTCTTCCAATGCTACCTCTAAATTTCTCTTATATGAATACTACTTATACTTCTCCAGTTAAATCAACCTTGATGCATCAATAACTATTCTTCAATCATAGTACATTTACTTAGATGCATTGTTGTGACAGCATATGTCGAGTGTTTTGTGTGCTGACGTAGACAAAAAGAACGCCTTGGGCGCACAATGTGGATACATCGTCAGTTTCCTTTTTCGCGCCCCCGGAAAGAGCGAGGAGGTGCTGTGTTTGAACACGTGTCGAAACCTTGTGTAGGCAGGACGCGCTACACGCGGCTCCGCCTCGCGAAGCCATCGTCTCCAGAGCTGCGTGGACGGCTGTTTTTGCGCTTATCAATCTCGATAAGCGATGCGGCGCGACGGCCGTGGCAAGGGCTGGCTCGTGGAAGGAGAGAGGGGTTGGGCGGCTGGGCATGGCGCGATAGAACAGAGGGGATGGGCGCGGTGAGGCGGGGCCGCGGGCAAGGAAGGGGGCGAAGCTGTGGCGGGGAAGAAGGCAAGGCGGGGGCGGCGGGACATGCAAAACGGGGAGGAAGCGCGAGGCGAGGGGGGGAAGAAGAAGTAGGGGTGGGGAAGGGGGCGGGGCTGTGTGACAGCTGGGACGTGTGGGGAGGGAGAAGGCGACGGGCGGGGAAGAGAGCAGAGTAGGGGGTGGGTAGGGTTCGGGCTGGGGGCAAGGCAGGGGCCGGGGTGTGAGGAGCGGAAGGTGGGAAGGCGGGCAGGGAGGGAAGGCGGGGGGCTCGGGCAGGAACAGTGGGTGGAGGCGAAGGCGGGGCGTGAGGACGGGCGGGAGCAAGGGAAGGGGCGTGCTGGGTGACGGGGAAGGTCAGGGCGAGCGAAGGAGTCGAGGCAGGGCTGGGGGTTGAGGCGGGGGGGGCGTGGGGGGCAAAGCAGGGGGGCTGGACAGCGGGTGGTGGTGGGGGGCGTGGTACCGGGCAGGAGCAGGGACGTGGGAGGCGAGGGGACAGGTCTGAAGGCGTTTTGCGCCCGAACGAGAGCCGCGTATCCATCACACGGCGGGCGGGCGCACGCGGGGCGAGGCCTTTTTGCAGGCGCAGGTCGACGGGGACGGCATTGTGCGCGGCGGCGCGTTACAAACGGGGGCATAATGCGACGCGGACGCGGCGGCCGGGGGGCGGGGAGGGGGGAAAAAGGCTCGAGAGATTGATGGCGAAGAGTCGCGGCGACCGCTTGGGGCCCCTGCCACGTCCACACGACCTTCGGCACTTGACGGCGAGGACCGCTCGTTCGCGAGCTGGCCGCTCCTGACGACGCCTCTCGGAACTACAATGTTGGGCCTCCAGAATCCTCACATTTCCAATAAGCCAAAGGTCTCGTCTAGAATAAGCGATTACTGAAATCGGGCGAAACGCCGAACTTCAAAATAGAATAAGATGTGGGAATATGCTTTTTTTTTTAAAGATCAGAACAATTACTAGATCGAAGGGAAAAATAAGTAGAAATAGAACTTCGTATCTGAAGGTCGTTGCAATGTGGTGAAAATGAGATTATTAACTGACACGTAAAACGTAAATGTAGCAAAAATGTTGAGTACTGTTTAGGTAAATTTGGACAGTACTGAAGAGTGTTTCCCCACTTGAACACAACACAATTCCGAAAGACTGGTCCTTTCTTTTTCAGCATACTACCTCAAATAGAAATCCCGCTCTGATTAATCAAAAGGTTCGTCCATCATCCTTTGTCACACCACATCCCAGCCTTTTACTTTGTTCCTTTGTTTCTGATCAGGCTCTGTTCTTTTCGCAACTCCTCCTCGCTGGGTGTGGGGGACGGGTAAATCCGCGTGATCGTCTGAGAAACACATTGTTCGCGCTCATCCTCGAGCAAAGGTGTCCCACCCTCCCTCCGCCCCCTCATCCTTCTCCGTCTTGTCACCCGCCGATAGAAGCGACTGGAGCACGTTCGGTTGAGCGATCGAATGCGTTTTTCGAAGACAGCTCTCCTCTTGATCTTCGCAGACTGACAGCTGGATTCTTCTTCTCTTTGATCTCCCCCCCCCCCAGACATTAGGTCCAAGCGTTTGCCACTTCTTTCACTGTGGGGGCGAAATCCGTGAGAGGTGCACCAACATGTCAGCCCTGAGAACTTTTCAGTCTTGTTAAGAGACCGGCTGAATACAAATAAAGCTCTGAATTCGGGGACAGAAATAAAACAGGAAAGAATGTCAACTTAGTGGTTTATGGATGATTTTTAGATGTCGTTCTAAAAAAATGCTTTGATATAGCCAACATTTCCTTTTTCGTACATAGCGGATTTTGATACTACATCATCATCATCATCATCATCATCATCATCATCAGACCTGCTGTCTGGAAGCGAGAAATCAGCAGTTGAGAAAGTAACTATTCGTTGGGCTACTCTTACATTACAAATATTTTTATAGTAATCGGGTATCCAGCGTCTGTCAGCCCCATTTAGGCCTTCTTCTATGCATCATATGAGGCAAATAAGATGTCATTAGACGTGTGTCGGTCTTCTGCTGCGGAACTGGCCATTCTTTTCTGTTCCTAAGAGAAGTATCACAAATAAGTGTTTTGCGGGATTTTTAGCCACTACAACGCGCTTTTGTGGAGTTATAAGGCACTCACAGACGTGATTACTAGCTCTTACGATTCCTCTCGTATTACGTAACAATTAAAACTAACGGAACCGCTGGTTGAAGTACGCAATCCGAAATTAGTGACACACAAAACAGGTTATGTGAAACGAAAATATATTTATTCATCGAGGTGAACACTAATAAAAGCACCAACCAATTGGTAACGCAGTAGTAAGTATACGTGAAGAAAACTAGTGTAATGCCCAGGATACCCCCTCCGAGACTGATATCCCCTGCTACATGTGATAATTTCTATTTGCCGCGGGTACAATAAACCCAGAAGACTTGTCTCCTTCAAGATATCCACACTTAAAAATCTTCAAATCATAGAATCCAAATCAAGGAAACTGGAGAAGAAAACACATCCGAAAACATTCTTGTGATGAATTCAGTTTATGATGAAAAAGGGGAGGTGTTCTATTCACACATCGGCTCTTCGATTCGTCCCCTCTGGGAGTTACTTTGCTAAAAGAGAAAGTTGCCGATTCGCACCTTGGACACGCGCCCTTCTTCGGCTGCCCCAGCGCACGGCAGAGGGATCAAGGCGGAGGCAGGGGTATCTTTTGTGAGGTGGGGCGGAGGAGAAGGGCTGGGCGGAGATGATGGACTGGAGGATAAGGGTGGAGCTGGGCAAAGGACGAGATGGACGGAGAGGGACGGAGTGGGACGTAAAACGCGGGACGGATTGAGCGGGAGGAGCGAGGGAAACGGTCGGGACGGAGCGGAGCGGGGTGTGGCGGGCAGGCGGGGCGGGGCGGGGCGGGGCGGGCGGGGCTGGGCGCTGCGGGCGGAGCGCAGGCGGGCGAGGCGGGGCGAGCAGGGCGAGGCAGGGCAGGGCAGGGCGGGGCAGGGCGAGGCAGGCAGGGCAAGGCGAGGCAAGGCGAGGCAGGCGAGGCAGGGCGGGCGGGGGCAGGGCGGGCGGACCATCGAAGGGCGTGAGCGTGCGTGCGAGCGCTGCGTGTTGTACGTAAGCGGCGGTCGGCGGCCGCCAACGCTGGTTCGTCACCGGGACAAATAATAACACATGACAGCACACCGCCATCTTCTCCTTGCCCTTCTTCCAGCACCTCACATTTCTTTGTCTACTGCGACAGGTTGCTTGCCTCTTATTCTATTTGCCGTCATATCAGCCATACACCATTCACGAGTCTTTTTCAGATCGTCGCCGATATTTGTAGTCTTCTAGGATTGATTCTTCTGGGAAACATTGTAAATGTCGCGGGAGCTTTGTATAACATTCCTCCTAAAATTATTCAAATTTGAAAATTCGACGGGCTGCGACATTAAGAGCACGAATCGTTCCTTTTGATAAGAATCATGTGTAATCTTAGGCCCGAGTATTTTTCATAGTCGGACTGTCAGAGAAACGAAGAAATGTTTTAAACCACTTTTCGGATGTCAGGAACCCGAAAACGTAACGGGAAGTATTGCTTAAAGAATGAAGTCATTCATTTTTTCCAATCTGAATACATAACTCTACAGCAGAGATCGGGACTGATTGAACTGGAGTGGCAATTAACACTCTAACGCAGTTAACAGTAATTTATTATCACTCCCACTGAAGTAGTGTACTAATCTACACTAGACTAGTACCAGCCTAGCCCAGGCTCTTTGCCAACCAACTCCGCAAGTGGGCCTATTGATTCAGTGACCTTTAAGGACTCAGAAAGTTTATCATAGTGTATCGTTAACAAAATTACATCGTAAGATAAGCTGTGAATGTAGTTTTCTGAGACTGTAGAAACTGTTTTAACTAAAAAAAAAAAAAAACTCAACTGGTGCCATCAACCTCCGGCTCTAGTATATTGTAGAAACAAACAAGCATCCCAATTCTAATGAAAAGATTTAATGCTGTTAAGTCACGTTTGTTGTTTATTTCAACTAAGCAACTATTTCTTGAACTTATCTACGCCTAACCATATTAATAAATCCTTAAACCCATTTTTTATTAGACCATTAAACTGCACTCTAGCACAAGCATTTGTAAATTATGAAGCGTCTGATTCATTTGTTAACTTATGTAAAAATTAATAAAATGTATAATCGTTTTATGTTTGGATGAACAGAATAATTCACATAGGACACATGACCTTATCGATCGCAGGATTTCCCGAGCGCGCTGAGAGCGGGCTGCCCTGAGCACTCACCTGCGACGACCGTCTCCGCCTGCGACAGCCGGTTGAGCACGTGCTCGATGAGCCCCACGTCCGTACAGGCCTGCAGGTTGCGCACGCTCTTGCGCAGGATGGCGATGAACACGCTCCAGATCTCCGCCTGCGCACACAAGCGCCCCTGGCGGTCAGCACCCACATCGACTTTATTTACATTTCAACGCACACAACGATCAAAATGTAGTCATGCTTCAACATATGTACACGTAAGCTTCCGCGGCTCGAGTTCATGACTTCTTGACTGTCCGGGTGACGCTGTCCGACGTGTGTCTTGCCATGTCACAGGCTTTCTCAGGGCAGTGTCCGGGTAACACAGCGTCGTTTGCTGAGAAGCCGACGTTTCGCCTGTCATGTCGCAGGCTTCCTCAACCAACGACGCGGTGTCACCCGGACAGCCAAGAATTCATGCTTCAACATGCTACGTTTACTTTCCAGAAATATTGTGGGCGCGGAAGAGTAGGTGGGATCTACTTGGCTGTCCGAGAGACGCCGCTTTCTAGACACAAAATGCTTTTCGCCCTGAAGAAGGTCGCAGAACGACGGCCGAAACGTCGGAACTTGTGCTTAGGACTCGGCGTCTCCCAGATGGCGAAGTTGCTGCTTACTTCGGCCGCGAAAGCCTACGCTCTCACGGAAGAATATATTTTTCCATATCCACAATATTTACAATACAATACTCCCATTAAAATAAGAGGTTAATTCGTTTGGAATTTGATCAAAAATATATTTTACAAATACATTTGATTAAAATGAGCAATTTACACTACTAATAAAAAAACGTTTATAGGCGATAGCTTTCTAACAAAGAAGATAGAAATACTCAGTAGGAAATATGAAACATTTAAAATGAATCTTTGAAAGCTGGCTGTTAGAAGCCAAGGCAATTAAAGAATCTAGAATTCAACGCATGTATTTAAGTAAATTTTCTACTTAAAAACTCTCCAGAAGTAAACTCAGAATTTTTGTTAATACAAAAGCATCAAAGAGAAGGTAAACAAAAACCAAATGTTCAAATCTCGTTTTTCAAAAACGGCTGCAAATTCTTCCTCGAAATATTTCATGAATAAACACAGTTGATGCACTTCCATATTCCGCGTGTTTGATTTAATTTAAAATTTGGGATCTGCAAACTTTTAAAAACAAAAATTGCGTTTTCAATCAAACCCTGTCAATACCTAAAATATCAGAAATGAAAAGTAAACCATGTATCAAAATGTATAGAACGTTTGTGAAAAGATACGAAAATAATTAAAAAATGCGAAATATAATTTTCAAATTACTCATTTTCATTAGGAGATTAACATCCATAATATGTATTTTGTCGATCGAGGATCCGTCTAAGCTATCAAAGCCATTTGCAGTTTGCATTCGACCGCTAAGTACGGCATTGGGATTTAATGTGCAGCTGCGGCATTTAACGTCAGATTTTGCCGGGAACAGGGTAAGGTCTATTCCACCTTATCCAATATTATGCTAATCTCGCGGTAAAACCAACGCCCGGTGGCGGCGAGCGGGCTGTCAGACCACGAGACCCCCTGTGGCCAGCAGCAACACTCGCATCCCGCGGGCAGCGCGTTTCATCTCTGATATGAGCAACCACGAAACACACAAATAAACAGCGTTCCAAGACTAAACGTTAGAATATACAGTCGACTCAGCTTACAGTGAACTCGGATATAGTGATTTCTCGGTTAGAGTGAACCTAAGTCACTGGTCCAGTTTCACTTAAATTAAAAATAAGCATAAGAGGATCCGGGTATAGTGAACACTAAATCTCGGCTATAGTAAACGTAGGAAATACGTCCTGGAAATTAATTCCCTCCTGGAACAAAAATGCATCTCCTCAGCGCCATAAATTCCAATACTAGGCGGCTTAGAAAAAAATATCGTCTGTCAAAGGTCATAATCCAAGAAGTCTCCCCTGAGGTGGAGGTAGCGGACCCGGGATGGTTCATTCAGCGATCAGTTTCATTAGCCACGTGCGCCATCTCGCTACCAAAACATCTCGTGTATAATTAAGCGAGACAAAGGTCTTCGAATTGTGGAACGGTGTTTCAACAGTGCAAGAGGCATTGAAGGGTGTCAAAGCTGCATTACGATACTCAAGAGACAGTGGGCAACCCAGAGTCAAGTACGAACGGAGCTCGAACTCGAGAAGGATCTAGAGAAATTACAATTAAAAAGTTTACGAAGCAAACAATATTTTTTTCTTAACGTCAAAAATAAAGATCTTGAACTTTTTAGTTGGTATTGTTAATGTATTTTGCCGTATTTCAATATTATTAAAACTAATCACTGTGGAGAAATTGTATTTAATTTTGACATTATCGGATATAGTGAACCTCTGATATAGTGAACCAAAAATGTCAGTCCCCAGCAGTTCACTATAACCGGAGTGGGTTATACAATTGCTCTCTTAATGTTCGCCACGCGCCGACGACCATGTTTCGGGACGCCATAAACAAAATTGATACAGTACCCCTGTTAACAACTACTGAACAACTAACGATCGCGACGAAATGGAAAAACCGTTATTCCATGACTGTCATCGATCCTTTATTGAATGCGGCCCTCGAATAAAGAACGGCGCTAAAACAAACGCCTGTTTTTCGGGGGTTCCCCGCCGCCGGCCTTTCGGAGCTCCGCAGGAGCGCGCGGCGCGGAGGCCGGCAGCGAATCAATCTCCCTCCGGAAACGCCGGGAAAATAAAGGGCCAACACGCCGCGCCGCGCCACGTCCGCGCCGCGCCCCACCCCCAACTACGCCAAGGTGTAAACAGCTGGGAACAAATAGATCCCCGCGAGATGAAGGTATCGGAGTAAACAGTTTTTCAAGCGGGAGCTCCGCGAACAGACCCGACGGAGCCGGCGATTCGCACGCCGCTCAGCGCCGGCGGACCAGCAGCAAAACAAGGCGGAGGGTAACAGGAGGCACCGCAGAAGACGCCCGGAAGGGAGAGGACAATGCGGTTGTAGTATAAGGCACCGTGGAAATTGAGAGTTTATACAAAACGCTTCTTTCCTGGGTATACATGTTCGGCAAAACGAAGACAAATTATAGTAGTGCTCAAAGTAACCGCCTCACTGGGCATTCTGTACTTTCCAATGCAGTTTAACCTCAAAAATTTCAAACACTTATTAGTGGAAATTGGTAATCATATATTTTATGTGGATTATATGATGGTTCTGTTTTTATTACCTTCATGACTCGCTCGATTTTTGCAAATCAAGGGGCGTGTTTTCAGTATTATATAGCAGATTACAACTGTGAGGAAGGTGATGTGGTTTTTTCGAGTACTACTGTAGATTCGCAACGTTTCTATGGTCCAGCGAAAGAAAGGAGAGTAACAGGACGCACCGCAGAAGACGCCCGGAAGGTGGAGGCCAAGGGAGAGGACAACACGGTTGTAGTATAAAGCACCGTGGAAATTGTGACTTTATAAAACACGCTTCTTTCCTGGGTATACATGTTCGGCAAAACGAAGACAAATTACAGTAGGGCTCAAAGAAACCGCATCACCTGAAGAAAATTGGCATTCTGTATTTTATAATTCAATCTGCTCCCAAACATTTTAACAATTATTAATGGAAATTGGTAATTATATATTTTATGTAGATTATATGATGGTTCTGTTCTCATTACCATCATAACTCGCTAGACTTTTACAAATTAAGATGTGTATTTTTAGTATTATATTGCAGATTACAATTGTGAGAAAGGTGATGCGGTTTCTCTGAGCACTACTGTTGATACGCAAACGTTTCTACATTCCAGCAAAATTATATAAGGAAATGATACAAGGAGAAAAACACAGTGTTAGATGGCGAATGCCGTAAGTCAAACAGTGTGAATAATATTGCAAAAATCCAAAAAGAAAAATCCAACTAAAAATCAAAAACAACGAAGAAGTGGCGTACGGGTGGAAAGAGGTTGGAAGGTTTGGAAAGGAAGAAGGGTTGAAAGCGAGGCCGGAAAGAGGTGGATGAAAACAACAACCTTCGGCTGACGAAGCGCAGCGGAGAAAAACAGCTGAAATGAGGCAGTGTATCGGGGAAGGTGCAGAGCGCGAGGCTGCTTTGGGCGGAGGTCGCGGCGAACGATTGACGGAAAGTGGCCGCCGGGCGAACGCGGTGGGCGGTGGGGCGACGATTACCGTCAGAGGCGCAGGGGACCGACCCCCCCCCCCCACAGCCTCACCCAGACCCGCGTTCGCTCCAGCAGAAAATCGACGCTTCCCATTCGCTCCTAACAGAGAGGGGCTCCGAGAGGGTTTTTGTGACCGCTCCGCCTCGCTGCTGGAGACTCGTGCTGAACTACGCGTCGCAATGGCCACGCAAGAAGGTCCCTGTCGACGATCTCGTTTCAGAGAAACGTAATCAATACGTCAAGACGACTACGAAGCTTTGAGACGACGACGGCCCAAAGAAAAATTATATAGGTAATACCAAGAGTGCTTTGGGAATTGTTGATAAATTCCCGATTCACAAAGCGAGGGGGAGATTTATCTGAGAATTTCCAAAGCACGAGTAGTATTTAACAGGACTATTCCACGAGTGAAATTGTATCCAGTAGGGCTCCACAATGCGTTAAATACTGAAAACAACTGAAAGCTACGTTATAATCAGAGGTTGTGTTGTAGTACATTTTCGGTTTATAGGATATCGACCTACCGATCGATGTACTCGTATAACGCCTCCTAAGATTGATGAGCCACTGTTTAAGATTGGCCAGTAAGCGGTAAGAAAAATCGGATAGAAAAAGCGATAAACGTTTTGAGATACACCGCCTTGATTGGGGCATTTTGTATGTAGAGTGAAACACTATTGGTTTTAATATCAGGAGTGGAATAGTCATTTTAATTGCCTTAAAAAATAAACTTTTGTAATTTTTAATCAAAATCGGGCTTGCACTATTTTTGTAATTCAACTATATTTTTGAATATGTCCTAAATAATTCACATGAAATACTGACACAAAAAAATTGAAGAATTCTGGAGCGATATAATCAAACATTACTCCTGACGTGTCCATCAAGTTAGCTGCTCAAAAGCTTGTAATTTGCTCGCGATATGCATAACATACACACAAGCATGCACGCACGTATATTCACCTACCCATACCGTCAGTCTTCCACCCGTACATCCATTACGGTAAGAAGAACAACTTTACCAAGTAACTTTTACCGACCTTGGGACTCTCAAAGCGGTTTTTACCATCCTTCGGTAACATACTTCGTAGACAACATTAAATTGTTACCACTAAATGCGGCACTTACTTCAGATTTTTATAGTTATGAGAATCAATAAAAAAGAAAGTATCTTGTATCGATGCCAGATTTTAAAAAAAAGCATGTAAGTCAGTTTAAGAGCTTATAAAACAGCTGGAGGTACCTGCTTGTCCTCTTCAGCGGTTTAAAAATGTATAGTTCGTGTAAAGTGCTCTTATTTGTGAGAATAAACTGGCAAGATTTTAACACACATGCTGATACACGTCTTCCAGAAAGCAATAGCATGTTATCACGGACAATGAAAATATAGTAATAAAATTCAGGAATGGTAACGCGAAAGAAATATATATGTCCCCACTCGACGAAAAAACAACTAAATACAATTTTCTGAAATTATTTTATTAGTGCAATGCTTACAATGAAGAGACATTAACAACTGGCACTATTATCGATTCCCAAGTGGAACGAAAATGTTTGCTAGTCGCAACCTTTCTCCACTATTGTTACCTTATTTTAATATTTTGAACGTGGTAATATCATTTAACTTCAATTTGAACCTTGGCTACATAGAATATTGATTAGAAAATTAAGAGGATTGTCAAGTTTAGGGGAGAATATATTTTAAACGACGTGTTTTAAATATATTTTAATTGACATGTTATGTATCACATTAGAACCAGAACATTTTACTTCGATATGTTTCATTTATTTAAAATACTGACGTTTTTTGTCGATGTTTTCATCGACATCGAAAACCTTTTGGTGATGTATCGATATTCTGCTACACTTTGTCATCACTATGCGTGACAGCAGCAGGGCCTACTTCGGAATGAAGGTGATTCAGTAGTTGGCCGAGCAGTATTACATACACTGGCTGTTATTTCAGTAGTGACGTTATGACAATCTGAATTCCGTAACTGACAACGGGTCAAGGTAGAAGAGGAGGAGATGAAAGGAACGGATAACCTCGCAACTGCAGGAGGAGGGAGCTGGGGAGGGGGTTCAGATGCCGTTGGCTAGAATATTAAGCTAATCGGATCTAAAATTCATTAGTGTGTGGGGGTGCGTCCCCTCAATGCGATTAGTAATCGCCCGTCCGATACTACACGTCGTGCAAGGTGGCTTTTCGCAAGCTAAACCCTTTTCATGAAATAATACCACATTCGTAATCTCTGCGCTCACTGCAGACAACACATGTCATGAATTATTTTAGAGAAGAAACATAGTATTTTAGTCTTGTCAGCATGTATGACGTCCGAAGCAATTTACCTAATACAAGAAATCATATGTCTCGGGCACTTTTCTAGTTTTAAATGGCTGTTGTTTTTGGTTGTACCATTCTCATTAATTTTTAGCAATTTCTAATAACTTTCACAACCTTTAGAGTTAGCTGTATGATTTTTTTACAGTTAATGCATTTAATAATTTTAATGCATTTTTACAGTTAATGCATGCCTACGTACTTCAAACAGTGATGGTTACTTAACGCAACTAGGGGGCGCCAACAGTTGGTTTAAGTCTGTTCCAATCTCTTTTAAATTATTTTTTACATTTGATTGGAAATATACTGCTGAATATATTTCTTTCAGAAATATATTGTTGAATAGATTTCGGAACAGTGTCTATTACACTGAATTCGAGTCGGTCTAGGGAGAGATTGCTTTTTCCCGTGTTATTGGGACTGAACAGCCCAGATCACAACACTTCCCTTGCTATTGTCCTCTAAATCTACAGCACAGGCTGTTCATAGTTTACTGTTGATAGTTTTCTGTCGACGTGAAGGCGATGTATTTCGATTACTGGATACTTTTTCAAGGGTTCTTAGTAGGTTCTTTCAGTTTCCTTATATAATGTATTCATCTTTCATTGCAGTTGAAAATGTTTGTATAATTTACTTACGAAATGTGGGACATTAAATGTTACTATTGCAACAGTTTTGTCGACTGAATCCATCTACGGAATTAAGTTGAACTTTCACTTTATCTGCTTATAATTGTTGTTGAGAAATGCCGTTTAACTCTCCTTTTAATGCTTTTTATTAATAATTGAATTTTCCGCTCTGTGTATGATTATAGGGGTGATTCTGTTCTCAGCTTCTGCGGAATTGGCGTGTTTATCTTCCGTTTCGTTGTGGAACATGTTTGAAGCGGGAATAGCATAACGTGATACAATTTCAGTGTTCTGTCTTTCGGAGTAGCTTCGTTTTGTTGGTGGAGGTGTTCTGTGTTCCACGGGCGGCCAATTACACTGAAGTGACAAAAGACATGGGATAGCAATATGCGAATATGCAGATGGCAGTAGTTCTGAAGGTACGTCTCTAAGTTTTCCCTCGTAATCGTTTTTCCTCGTTTTGAATTGTTAAGGCATATACTTCAACCCCTTAAAGATAACGTATTATCTAAGAAGGATAAATAAATTATTCAAAAAAAGCAGTCTGGAATACAACAGGTAGCAAAAGGGTAGAGTTTTCATTTGCACTCACGTGATTCATGTGAAAATGGCCGTGATAATGGCCGCACGTTGGGAATAAACAGACTTTGAATGTTAAATGGTAGTTGGGGTTAGACGCATGTGTGATATATCATATTAAATGTGTTTTTATATTGAATATTATTTGCGTGCAAACTCGTTGGACGTTGGTCGGCCAGAGAGAGAAAGATTGACTGAAATATGAGGCTTTGCCAAGAAAATAAAAACGTTTGACAGGGAATATTTTTGACTGTATGCGGGACAGACTAGTATTTTGACAATAACAGGAGTTACGTGATATAAATGGTATTTGTGAAAGGATGTGACACAAAAACGGGTAGAATCAGAAGTAAGTTCGACAAGTCAAATTGGGAGCTGATGCGATGGAGAAGCTTGCGTGATATGTGAACAGGAAACTACGACAAGAAAGAAGCTAAGTCATGTATGCATATAATAAATTGATAATTAAAACTGTTATTAGTTTAAAGAATAATTTAGGCCTGTAATGGGTTGGGAATATTTAATGTAAATAATATAATTTCTTGCTCTGTTCTTCAATTTTTATTGTTCATGTGCACAAATAATTAATTTAATTTTATTTGTCCAACATAGAAACACGTGATATTTATTTGTTTTAGAAATATTAATTTCATGTAACTATGAATGCCCATTCTTTCACATCATCATCCAACTTTATTCGTATGGAGGCATTCTAAAATAAAAATTCATGTTCTGAAAATTGGTGAATAAAAAAATATTTTGGTGGCGTATTGAGATAAAGCCGCGCATATTCATAAGATAAATACTTCGGTCACACGTGGGGCATTTTATTTGGGAAATCGTTAGGGAATTCAATAGTCCGAGATGGGGATGTTTAGAGGCGTAGAGATGTCGCTGAGGTACTATGAGGTGCGGGGTTTGCAGACCGTAGCTGAGGGCAAACGCATTACGTAGGAGCTTCAGCGCAGTCAATCAATAGACGCGACCCAGGCGCGGGGCGAACTGTTGTGCCAGCTGTCGCCCAATGGCCCGCCCCGACCCCCGCCCCCGTCCCTGCCCCCGCCCCGCCCCCACTCAGGACCCGCACAGTTGTTATTAATATTTTTAGTTCCGACCAACCAGATTTGTAATGTTAATTACAATTCCTGTGTATTAACTGATCATCCCCTCATTCAATACAAATAAATTGTGCGCCAGCCGTTTATAAGCTGCGGTTCAATGCTTTTGTAAATTGCCACAAAAAACAACAACAAAAAAAAACTATTATGTTCGGCGCCAATGGACCAGACGTTTCAGTGGCTAGTTTTCCACTTTGTGGTGAAGTGCTCGTAAACTCTTTCATGCAAGTACGTGCTTCGCTGTATGGATTAGCATAACAATTGCCGAATAGATTACACCCGTTGCTTCAAAATGAATTTCAACATGAACTAATTACTGAAACGAAGGAATAAAACAATGATTAACTTGAAGAATTCAGGATTTTAGGGTGTATTTAAACATGTTCCCATAACTGTCGAGAAGTATTTGACATCTTCGAAGAATAAGGCATACTACACTTAAATTAATATATTGAGATAATCTATACCTCATGACTTTCAATTAATTAATAGTGAACGTCGTAAAATTAGACTTTGAACGTTACAAAATAAAGATGTTTCACCGATATTTATAAAGAGTAAATTGTAAAAATGTAATCTGTTTATTTCATGTAAGTAATTATGAAAAATAACTCATTAGTTATTTCTAGAAAAGAAAAATTTACAGAAACAATATATGTGTAAATAAAAGAAGGGTTCTTCATATATTAGCTTAAAAATGAATTATGAAAAAAAACAACAAAATAATGAATGAAAACCACAAGCAGAAACGCCTTTAACAGGATGAGGAGAGAGAAAAACTTGAGT
The DNA here is from genome assembly GCA_017312745.1 of Gryllus bimaculatus. Lineage (NCBI taxonomy): Eukaryota > Metazoa > Arthropoda > Insecta > Orthoptera > Gryllidae > Gryllus > Gryllus bimaculatus. Next base: position 444,511 of record BOPP01000179.1, read on the forward strand.
TCACCAGAACTTAACCACAGCAATGCGCGAAAGTGACCAGATACAACATATTTTGTTCAACCAATAATTAATCGTGTTAGTTTAGTAAATAATTTTGATTTCGCGTATACGTATACATAAACGCAATTAAGAAATATTTGTCGTCAGGCTGACCATCGGCCAAGAAGTCGGTGAAAGGTCTGAAGGGAAGCAAAACGAACTTCATAAACCATTGTAAGAATATCAAGTAATTATTATCTCTTCGATCAATTATTAATATATGTATTTCTGCTGTACATTTAGTCGATCCACAACCTAATGAATTCCAATTTGGATTCCCTAGCCTCTCCCCAATCACGTTCCTAGAATTTTCGGAATCCTCGCGTAGAATCGCTCTCTCTTTGCAATTTGCGCCTCTTCGCATCGCGCTAAACAAGTGAATGCGCAGTTTTATGTGCACATTGCTCATATTTCTCATTACATTTTGCACAGTTCATTTATTCGAAAATTAATATTGAAAGCAACGTCCGCGAGAATGAAATGTGTACCGCACCTGGGATTTTAGAAGCAACGATTTCAATAACACTTCAGTTATTACCAGAGAAATCGAAGGGCTATGAGCAACCGTTGCTGATATTGGTGGAATGGAGAAGAATAGTAGGGCACATTCGTTTCGCGAGTACGTTTTCTTGGTTTGTGTTCACAAACCTTTGTTGAATTAAAACAATATTAAGTAACATCACACTTTATACACGAAACAACTTTAAAATAATTGAATAAAAAAACAATTCGCATCTCCTCCTTTTCATAATAAATCATTAAAAAGCGACACCGTTCATTCTCCCTCCCAAAAGATAACTCAAAAAACTGCTAAACTGTTTGCGTATCTGCATCTTTTCATAAGTCTCCTCGGTAATTAAATGACTCTTCCGTAACTTTGAAGAGAAACATAATATTTTAGTAGTACATCTTTCTCCCAATAAATGTTTTAACATGAAAATTTGATTAAAATAGCAAGTACTGAATGCATTACATTTACCGAGGTACCATAACCTGGATTTCACTAAAAATAAAACTATATCTTGTTAAAAAATAAAATTATATCTTAATCTACAATATATAAATATATTGTAGCAAAAACCTGTTCTGACCACTTAAACAGAGTAAAATATGCACTGTAAAGACAATTACTATATACATTAACAACGTCGCGCCGTAGAAAATGTATAGTCTTCTACTCGCGCAGAGTAACTATTATTCGTTTGTTTTCACTTGTGTCTCGCGTCATTAATAAAAACACCTAATACCCATCACTATATGCTCGTAGAAGCGTTGAAGTATACACCGTATTTAACGGCGTGATAAGAGTAGTACTTGTGAATATTCGACGTCATGAATGACGAATACTACGTTGAGTGAGAGGGATTTCAAAATGTACATACATATTCAATTTAGTAGTGTTATTTTTTTTTATCGCGTAATGTCATTATGGAGCTACCCTGATGTACTGAAAAGAAATGCACGAAACTATTAATTTTCTACTAACATCCACGGTAGGTGGATCGCTGAATCGTGAGCAGTTTGCGTTGGCATGAGTTCAAAGAAGGTTTTACTGAATTTAAAGAAGATAAATGGAGAGATACCAGATCACAGTATCAATAAAAAGAAAATGTATGTATGGATCCACCCAAATGGAAGGGAGTATGTAATCAGCAATTCCTCTAGGTTCGATGGGATGGGAAGGGGCGGAATGGGAGGGTACGGGATGGGAGGGGCGGGATGTGATGGGACGGACGGAATGGGAAGGGACGGAACGGAAGGGGACAGGGAGGGTTGGACTGGAGGGAAAGGGAGGGTCGGGACGGGAGGGTTCGGGACGGGAGGGGTCGAACGGAGGTGGCAGGACGGGAGGGGACAGGAGGGGCGGGTTGGGATGGGGAGAGGGGAGAGAAAGGGAGGTGAGGAGACGGGGCAGGAGATGTCGGGACGGGAGGGGATGGGAGACGACGGGATGGGAGGAAAAAATATCTCGCATAAAGGTATATTACTTTAAAAAGTACATCATCGTTCATTTAACATCTTTAAAATAATCGTTGAAACTCGCTAGTTGTTGAGATGAATCACAATTTGAAATCGATGCACAGTTTCCAAATAATAATTCTACCAGAAAACGATATCACTAGGGGTGCCGAAATCAAGGATGTCATTAAGGAGACCTAAGAGAGAAATATCAATATTCTAACAAGACTCAAGAGATTCAAGCCCTGATGATAATGAACAGCGACCCATCTGCAAATAATGAAAACGTAGTAACACGTCTTTTACGGAGATACTGAGCATCCATTTACATCTAACAAAAGTAAAATGTAACCTTTTGAATATGGCAGATTGATATGATAATCGAGCTGGAAGGGATATATATGTTCACCAAAGTACATAAAAATAGAAAATGAGCATCTACACTTCTTTAAATACATGGTTTCTCTGACCTGCCTTTCACATTCCTAACACCAAAACGTTGATGGTAAAAATGATATAAACGAGTATCGGTTCCTAGAATTTAAATATCAAAATCAGGAATGTGTTTGGACTGAAAAAGTTTTAAGAAACGTTTCATTTCCATTGTAAATTCTTGAATTTTCACTCAATTCTCGCATTGCGGAAAGCCGGCCGTTGAAGAACGTTATTCACATCCGCATCCTTCCATTAACGTATTTGATACTTGCGCACTATTTAAGTTCGGTTCCAATCTGAATCCCCATCCAAACTCTTAATGCCTCTTCATTGTCATGCATTGTGCATTGCACCACCTCTACCTCACATTAAGCAATTCACGTAACCCTTTGCACGAGGTCGGGGAAGAGATAATTAATTGAAAAATGACAGAATGCTATCTCATTAATATGGCTCTAAATATATTACATTTGTAACTGTACGAACGCTAATTGAAAACCATTGAGGGGTCTGAATGTATTGGGGAAGTGCCAAGGGCCAATGGACTCGGTGCTCTGTAAATGCAGAGCAGCACGGGGCCGATGGAAATTAAAAGTGGCGGTAATGGAGAAACAATTAATAACGATTCCTTTCAGAAGCGACGGCGCACCGGCGGGTGAGGC
>BOPP01000179.1:447626-461903 GCA_017312745.1 Gryllus bimaculatus
GGGGGAGGGGAGGGGAGGGGGCGCTGGAACAAGCTTCTTTGGAATCGATACGGCTATCCGGGAGTGGAGCATGGGGAACAAGGCTTGACGATCCATTCCTGATTAGAGAGATTGTTCGAGGGAAAAAAAAGACATCAAGACAAAAGGAAATATATTAAAAATAGCGGGGAGATAACAGAACTTGGACAGAGACAACAATATATTTGAGCTGAAACAGAAAAACTGTCAGGTGAAGCACCAAATAACCAGGTTATAATCAAAAACTAAAATGAATATCTGAGAGAAAGTTCTGCCAAGCTTTCAGGACCTAAGCGAAATGATAATTCTTGCTTACAATGCAAAATTATGGTTTGAGCCATTAGTCAAGTAATAAAGTAAATATTAGAAATAGTTAAGCATTTAAGAAACTGTCTCAAATGTATCTGACGAATATTAAGCAAAAGAAATAACAATAATAAATGCAGCCGAAATTGTCGAAATTGTTTGTATGAAATCTCGATTACTTTGATCAAATTATGCGTTTCTAGGGTTTTAAAAATACTAAAGAATCAAAATATATTTCTAGAAATAAAATCCGCATTGTGTGTTTCAATATCGAAAATTAATTATTCTTGAGTCTATAGTTTCCTTTCTCAAAATACAAGTATTCTCCATTTTCTAACACAGTTAACTTTTCCCATTTTTGTGCTCACTGCAAGGAAGCCACCATCTGAAATGAAATGGTGGTTGTTTCAAACTAAATGAGAATAAATATTTGATGCACATGTTCTAACTTGTTATTTTGTAGTCCTAAATCTACACCCTCTCAGTACAAATATACTAAATTGCATTCATCACATTGTAATAAGTATATTACTTTTTTTACTTTGGACTTCTATTTGTTCATTTCGTCAATGAAATCAAGAGCTATTTTAAAGGTACTCTTTATATATGTATTATCATCATCATCACGATATTCCTCTTTTCTCGTCTCTTCTTAACTTCCTTATTTTGCTTTCTATTCATGGGGCAAAAATATGTGGTAATTAATCTGCACTTTTAAAAATTTATCACGAAATTGGCACATTAACGACTAATCGTTATTTAAGAGAGGCAAATGCATAGGGTCTGCTAAAAAGCGAACAGCGCAAACTGAAGGAAAGATTGTAGAGCGTCCGTCCTCACGGGCCGCTTAACCTCCTGATGGAATCATGATCCCCAGCACAAATCATCCAGACGTATCAATGACGATTAGCCACATCAATTCTGAACTGTTGGCTAACGCGCCGCGATAAATTCGGTATTACAGCAATTTCCATACGCTCAACCCGCGCAATCGATCATGAAATTATAAGGAAGCCAATGGCGGGACGGGGCGGGGCGGGGAGGGCAGAGAGGGGAGGACAGATCAGAGAGGGGAAGAGAAGAGCGGAGTGGGGAGGGGCAGAGGCGGGCAGGGGCGGGGCGTGTAAGTCAGAGGCGGGACAGAGCGGGGCCGGGAGTGGACGGGTAGGGGATGGGACGGGGCGGGGAAGGGCGCGGCGGACGCGGGCCGGGCAGGACGGGGCGGGGCGGGGCGGGGCTGGGCTGGGCTGGGCTGGCGGGCGGGCGGGGCGGGGCGGGGCGGGCGGGGCGGGCGGGGCGGGGCGGGGCGGGCGGGGCGGAGCGGGGCGGGGCGGGGCGGCGGGCAGAACGTGACCTCGCGCCTTCCGCCGAATTCTCTAATTTCAGAAAGATCATTAATTTTTTACTGGTACGTTATTGCTTGTTATTGCCTTCAATACAGAGCTCTACATACACTGCATAATTTTACGTGCATCGAGAGGATCGTGGTAACGAGGAAATGAAAACAGTTGAACACGTTCTCTTGTGGAGGGAAGTATCAGAAGGAATTATGAAAGGGAATTATGGAAGGAAAGTAAGAAAAGAAAAACGTCAAGTTAGCATCTACTTAATTAGTGAGTAAATATGAATCATTAAAATTACGTAAAAAATGTACCACGGGCGTTAACTGGTTGTAATGTTCCGAAGCAACAAAAAGCCATCGGGCCAAAGGCCCTCGATCATTAGCACCGTTGCAACGCCCTTGGTGCGTAAGGAATTATTTGAAACACCTTCAAGAGACCAAAGGATCTCACATCTTCCTTTATTAATTGTATATTCTGTCGTTGTTGTAGGGTTGTACAAGAATTTTTCTCTTATATTCCGATAATTTCGAACATTAAAAAATGTATTTGAAAGCATACATATGTACCAATTTTTCTAAGGCTTTAAATATATGATATTAATGCCCACCTTAAATTTTGGCATTTTTTTCATATAGTTTATTCATTTTAAACAGGGACTTTTAAGAGTTATTCCTCGAGTTCAGAAATCAAACAAAGCAAATTCATGCAGCGTTAAAATGCGCGACTTATTTTCCGAATTTCAACTTATTTTTATTTTTTTAGTGACTACGCTTATGAACGATCCATAAATTGGAACGGTAGTACATGTGTCCATGATAACTCTTTTTTTAATTGTGACGCGTCTTGTTAGCGAGTCCCCCAATCGCCAACATCCAACGCGGCCGCAGTCCGCTGGGCGCGGCGCGGCGCGGCGCGGCGCGGCATTTCACAGGGGCCACCGCACTCATTTAGTCGAGCGTCACGGCTCACTCCCCAAACTGATTGGAATATGCTGATGGCGCGGCCTACGGACGTTTACAGCTGTTACGCGATCGGGCGACGACAGCTCGGCGGGAGGGCGGAGGGCGCTGTGAAAGGGCCAACGCGGCTGATTTGCGCCGACGGCCGCCGCGACGCCCTTTCGACGATCCCAAATCTGGTGGCGCTAATTGCATTGTTTCCGGAAACCGCTCCGGCTCTCTCTTTCGCCCATACGCGCCGCCGGCGAAAGAAACCGCCACCGCAAATAAGTGAGGCGAACAGAGGGGGGCGGACGCGTGTGAACACCGCAAATCGTTGGATGACATGACGCGTGTCGTCCGAATGCGGAGGGGCTGTCACACACGCTGCGTTGTACGGGCTCCCTACCCTATCTTTTATTTGAGTTTTATTTGCAGTAATTTCTTTGGCCAATTTGCAGATGTATTTTTATTACCAATATGACACATTAATTTTTACTACTTTTCTAAACTCAAATAATTACAATTAATACATATTACAATACATCAATACAACCCTAAAATTTAATATAATTACAGGTATGTTTTGTCAGAATAAATTAAACGAACTTGACCGTGCAAACACTCCGCAGTTTTATAAGTTGTTTTTAAAATAAAGAATACCTTCACATTGGAGCCCAACTTCAGGCCAGAACCAGATCTAAACACTGAAGCATTGTAGTCTCGTCATGGCAGTTAATTGTATATACAATTAGAGTTTTGCTTGTTGTTAGTAGAACTAAATCTTCACTCATTTCTTCGCTCCAACTAAACTCGACATGATTCGCCCTTATATTCCCTTGCAAGTTCATCGCATGATCCCTCAAATGTTCACCGCATGATCCCTCAAATGTTCACTGATCCCTCAAGTGTTCACCGCATGTTCCCTCAAGTGTTCACGCGCTCTCTCTAATTATGCCTCACAAGTTCTTCCAAATATATCACATGTTATTCCAGATGTTACAAAATTTCCCTCAAATGTTCCCGGTATATTCTCAGACTTGTTAATTTGGAAATTCAATTGGAAATCCAAAAATTTAAGTTTTTGTATTGCGAAATACTTTTCTAAACGTTACGACTGCGACGTTTAGTGCAGTCTCTTCCATACCAGATAGAACGGGAAGTTGTGAATAGTAAAAGTACCTAGAAGAGCAAAAGTGTAATAGCAGGATCCCAAACATTTTCGCAAAAAATTGCAATATCCAAAAAACAAAACTTTTGAAATTGTTTTAAAAGTGAAAATGGTTTCTCCTCACCCAATTTTCAGAGTTGCTGGAAATCTCTACTTCGAAGTAACAGATCCATAAAAAAAAAGTAATAGAACGACCAAAACGTCCCTTTTTGATGATTATGGCTTAGGGAACATAACTGGTGTTCTTAACCCCAAAAACTGGTTTTAGGACCAAGACTCATCGTATACGATATATGCTGAAGGGTAAAGTGTGTTGCGTCGTAATATGGATAGCATGTGGGCCCGATAATCCAAATGTCATTATCTCCGAACTTCTACGTTTTTCTACTTAAATCTCTTTTATGCATCTCTGGGGGGGAGGGCAATTACATATTCAGTAGCAATTATAAGATTTTGTGTCCATACTTACAAGAGGGAAACTCCCGTCATCTTTTCTTACACAAGGAGGTAAAAGTTTCATTCCTTCGCCACGTCAATTTTAAGCATACGTAAGGGACAAGCGTTTTCATGGTTAAAGCATCTGGCGGTGATTATTTCGCTCCAGGTATCTGAACAAAACGTGACACCTTGAAACCCGATTAAGCGTTGGAAAAAATATGACCAAACGAAAGCTCTGGAAATTAAAAAGACTGGAGAAAAACATGCAAAGCTCGATACAACCGGTTTGTTAGCGAGAGATATATGGATCGTTTAGCAGTACATCACTAAATTAATTCAATGTTTCAGAGTTACGTAACAGCAGGCTACTATTTTAGGCAGGATTTACCGAAATAATTATGATTTATTTAGAGCGCTTTGCTCCCATGGAAATTTCATGAAGCTAGTTATAGGGCGTAATGTACAATAAAAACATTTTGTTTATATTCTAGTAGAGGTGGGCGACAGAACTGAATTGGAGTATAATGGAATTGGAATGTGGCGTAATCCTCAACAGGCAAATTGATCAGTACGCAATTTTGGAAACTGAGCTGAAACGGTGGCTTATGGGTCCTACACAATAAAAAAATAACTAGGAAATAGGGCAGAATTTTATAGACATTATACACATGTCAAAATGATATTCAAATAAAGATATATTAATAATACTAAAATGCATGATTCATTAAGTAAAACGTTCATGAAATAACTACACACATACGCGTATGGTAATTGTATATCATTGGTAATATTGTTGTACAATGGTACTTTAATAGAATATCTCTGTGAAAGGACTAATATTAACTAAAGATATTCTGCGACAAGAGAAGCGATGTTAAACTGGTGGCTTGCACTGTTCCCAATTCTAGTTCTGTGGCCGCTTTGCATTCTCCAACCAATGCAAATTATCTCGGCAAATAGTGTGTCACCTCACAGTCATTCACATTTCTGAGAAAGTTACTGAAAAGAAAAAAAGAAACTATGACTAACAAGCGGAAACAATTATATTTAAACAAATACATTGTACAACCATACTCACGAGAATTCTCTCATTTATCAATTATAATTATTACAACGAATAGTAGCTAGTAGGTTTCCTAAATTCAAGAGTTTTGATAAAAAGAAAAATTGATTCCGTGATTTAATTTTGATTATAATTTACCATTCTTTAATTAAGCATTTGCCACTACGAAAGTTGGAAAATCGAATTTGTAACAAGTTAAACGTAATGTTGGCAAGCGTAATGTTTTATTCTTGAAATGTCAAATATCTGATATGAGTATAGCACACTTTCAGTTATGTAGTAGCTTGTAACACGCACTGAACTTAAACAGTCAATATAACAGCGGTGGATCGTGCGGGTTGTAATAGGGGCAACGAAACCTATTCGGTCTTTATACATTTTTTGTAAGATACATATAATATCCAAATTTGTGACATTCATAATTACTAGTGTGAGTTAATCTGTTCACTTTTTTTTTCATTTATAAGGGAAATATCCGCGCCTGTAGGTACTGCGAGCCTGGTGTTATAATCCGCTTTGCCACACGGGAGCCACAATACCTTGGCCGAGGAGAGGCAAATGGGTGGTTGAGAGGCAGAGAGAAACATCTCAAGGATGTTTGTCAAGCAATTTGCGGACACGACCTGACACTTGCGGCCTAGATGTGGACATAGTAGGTCAAACTGAGGCGACAAGTTAGTACGCAAATAGAGTCACAACTGATTATATAGCACTTCACAACGAACGCACTTGACATTCGTTGTATATGCAAGTTTAATGTAAGGATTCTACCGTGCATGAGGGTTCGGAGTACATGACTTGTGAGGCAGTGTGCTGTTTTTACTTTCTCGTATACACATGTGTATACAGAGTAATATGTGTAGTGTAGAGAAAGTCACGTAATGCTGCGGAAAATCGATTTCGAGGTTTTAACGAAAATATACTTTCGGCATCTCCTGATATGAAAAAGTTCTTTTTTGCTTTTTTAAAAAAAATTTTGGGGGGACGTACATCCGTCCGTCTGTTTACCCGTCTGTACGTCTGTCTGTTTGCGACGGACAGTAGCACCTAAATTATTCGAAAGATTTTGCCAAAATTTCCCCGTTCAAACTGCACTACCTTGAAGCCCTATGATTTTCAAAAAAATTCTTTACTTTTTTGGAGTACGTTAAATGAAGTTAATGAGACATTTTCAATAGTTTCTCAAAAATCGCTCCACATTTTTCTTCTCTGAAAATGTGAGTCATTATTCTGACATTTTCTTGCCCAATACATAGGAGGAAAAGAGATTTTTAGTTCTAAATGCTGCCTATTGACTTCACTTTATTATACAAATATCAGATTTCAATGAAAGTCTTATAACGTTTACACAAGAGAAAGGAAAGCGTGCCGGTTTCATCTACAAATAAACGAGAAGAAATGTTCTTTAGTTACAATTTAAATGTTGATCTCTTACTTTGCGAGAATGGATATGCTTTGAAGAACATCAGCAAGCGAAATACGTAAATACAGTGTATTTCTAGGGATGCAACAGGGAGTAGTGAAATTCCCAAACAGAGTAGGAGATAAAAATAGCGTGAGAAATGAAAAGCAAAAGGAAACATGACATACGCATGATGGCATATCTGAGTCAAACGCATTCCGTATTACTTACTACCACGACCCATCTGGACTTTGAAAGTGGCGACCGTGGCAAGTTGCGGGAGTAGTTAGATGTCAGTTCACACAGAAACGCGACGGAAGTTAATTCGCTCTCTCTGCAGCCGCTGCTCTGCCTATGTCAAAGCGCCGGCGACGAGACGGTCTCCCACCCATATACACGTCCTTATTAAACAGAACTGCTACATTTACAACACACGAATCTGTCTAAAATTCTTCCTATAAATAATGTTTCATTATTACAATTCCGCTTAATGCCTCCTTATGACATCGCGTCATCAGCAATCTTTCAATTAGAAACATCTTATTTATTACCGACCTTCACTATACCACTAAATCCATGAACAGTACACTTACAAACAAACCAAAATCTTACATACACGTTGTTTCAGTCACTTAAAGAACATTCATGTGAAGTTCAAGGAAAATCGAAAACAATTCGTTTGCTCGCGAATGCGTAACAAAATTTTAGACACACGACACGCCAAACGGTCGAGTTAATGCAGGACCTGATTTGCGCAGTCAATAAACATATAAACTGTATACTATTTACAGTTTTATGGTTTTTAATTCCATTTACTTTTGCACAAAAACTGGCATGGATCTTGATCGTCTTGTAAAAAAAGTAGGGGAACATTTACCTCATCTCCATGTTCCACAGCTAAATTGAAACGATAATCGATAAAATGGCAAATAAATTTAGCGTGATAAGCTAACGTCAGGAGATGAATACATCGAATTCGCTACAAAAAAAAAGGTTTCCAATTTGAAGTTAAAGATACGGCTGTACTAAAAAAAAAATCCAAAATTGAACACAATTTCCTACACTGTGTTCACATTTCGTAATTTCGATGGGTCTTTTTCTTTCTCTTTCCTTTCCTACAGCCTATGTCTTGAGGATTTAGGTCTTTTACTGGCGCTACTACATTGACCAACTTAGCAGGAACACGTATTAATTGCTTCCTACATCGTCGAAGCGCATCGCTCCTTTTAGAAAATTTTCCGGCTCATTTTCCCCTTGCGCATCCCTCTTTAAAAATACAGAGGTTCAGCGTTCCCTGCCTCGCCGCGCCCCGCCGCGCCACGCGTCTTCACTCCCCAGCCTCCACCCGCATCTCCCGGAACCGGGCCCGAGACCGCCCCCTCCCCCCAACCACGTTTGTGCGCGCCGCGCGAATTTACAATTGTAATACATTTAAAATGGAGTTATCTTCCGGGCCGTGGCTGTTTTCTGGCGCGGGGATGTTGAATAATGAATGCACGTCATTTTAAAAGGAACCAGCCATTTACGTCAATGCTAAGCGCAACTCGCGCAGAGTTTTAAGAATGTAATTATGACCCGCGCTCATGAAGTGCTAATGCAATGCACATTTTTCTTCCGAGGAGAAAGGAAGTTTGTTCTGCGTGGGACGCGTTTCTCCGCCTCACCCCCCCCAGTCCTCTGCCGCCGCCACTTCGCCTGCGCCACGCGATAACTTCTATATTATACTCCGTTTATCCTCTCCGAGTAATAGAGCGATTAGAATACATTACCCTCGAAACAAAGCGGGCACTAAATTTGAGAGGAGCCGCCTGGCGGAGCCCGCATATTGGAAAATTCTGCTAATATTTTCCGGAGGCTGCCGCCAAACGGCACGGCCCCTCTGAGCTCGTTTCTCTTCGTGGGCCTCCGCCCGCCCACGCCGCCCCCGCGCCGTCGCGCGGGCGCCTGCCCGCCCACCCTGCGACCTTACACACTATCGCACTGCATAAAACAGTCCGTTCGCTTGGATACTTTATTTGTCTTCCATTAGTTCTACGTCCGTCGAGTCATGTTAGCAAATCAGGGATATCTATGTGATTCGTCAGTGCGGTGGTTTTCCGTTGCCTTCTGCGTCCTACGTCGCTGACCACTCAGAGGTTTACCCACATTTAGGAACAAAGAGGAGTTACCGTAAGAAGGAACCACTTTCACAGGTATGGAAACAATTGAACGTTATGCAGGGCGATGACGCTGCAAAAGATATTGATGAAACCATTTACAAATGAGCTAATAGCAAATAACGCACGGACAAGGACATAGCTTGCAGTCATATTGCCGGTCAAAGTTGTCCCTTCCTACAATAATCTCTCTATATCAGGGTTCCCTTAAACTCTACCCGCTCATCCGCCCTCATAGGAAGCCGTCGGCACTTGATAAAGGAGGACTTCTTATACCCGGTCGCCAGAGCCTCTGTAGTTTAAAACAGGCTCCACCACGAGAAGGCTTTTGAGCTTTTGGTTTTTTTGGGAAATATATATATCCCTCAAGGGAAGTCACATCATATCCACATTGACTTAATACTGTATCCATGATTCCAAGTGGAGATTCTCAAAATACATTTCTCGTTAAACAGGGGGGCGTAACTCATGCGAAGATCCAAACGACTTTTTTAAAAAATTTAGCTAACGTTTCACAGCTTCACACATGCCAATGATTAAATGTTCACGTCTGATTGCGTACATGGCGTACGGAAAAAATGGCTTAACTCTAGGCTTGTCGGATTACCTGAGTGCGTCCTTTGCATTGCGAAGTCTGCGGTTGTGTCGACAGCATCAAATGCAATTTGCCTCGGAGAAGCCATAGGCAGTAATTTCAAGAGAAATTTAAGAGGAGTGGCAGCTTAGGGAACCGGGAGGCTGAATGGTCATTCTACCATATTGCTCACCACATCGGCCATAACTTGTCACCGACGCACGCCGGATCGTGGAAGACACACATACACACACATCCGTACACACACACACACACACACAAACACGAAACTAGTCTGTAAGATTTCCTCGAACCAAAAGGAGAGAGGAACAACGCATTATCCATGGACAGACAATCCCACTTGTCCATGTAGCTGTCATTCACCACCTTGTGTGGCTCTCACTACATTCTCTGCGTGTTCGCACCGTTGGTAGACAGCTCTGCAACTCCATGTTCACAGACCACTGCGATGCCTCTTCGTAACGGAGCAGCTTCGACAGATTACAACGAGGTCAGGACCGAAGGTCGTAGAAACTGGACCTCTAGTAGCGCGATGAGAAGAATGCCGCCTCATTCATGATGGCGACGACCAACTTTTTCGTGTGCGGGAGGCAGAGCCCTGTGGACTGCGTGAAAACCTTGGAAGTTCGTCGATCCATTCCGGCGCAAGCGACTACTCCAAGTGCCATTAGAACTCCACGAGGACGCTGAGCGCTCGTCGCCGACCACTTCCTCGGCCGCTTTAATTAGCTGGGCAACGCCCACGACGACACATACGGGTTGTTAACAGTAATATGAAGGCAGCAATTAAATGATCATGGACATAATAACCAACATTATAAATATATTTATCACCAACTTGTGTATAAAAAGAGGAATAATATCAAATCAAATCTCAATTGACATGCATGGCTCAGTAAAGCAACTAATAGTTTTTGACCAGTGAAATATACTTTTTACTCTCAATTATTTCGGATTTTTACATTTTCATACACATATTTAAATACTTTAAAGAAAATATTTTTTTTATTCAGAACAGTAAGGGGGCGAGGATAGGACAAGGAAGAGGACGGAAAGATATCGGGTGGTCCGTAATCGGTTTTTGAGGCACTGCTCTGGCATTCGCCTGGTGTTATAAACTAATGTAAGTACGAGAGAGAGAGTTGGTAGAATTAGAACTTGTGCAATTTTTAGAACAAATGATATGAACAGTTTCCTAATTTAATAAATAAATAAATAAATAAATAAATAAATAAATAAATAAATAAATAAATTTTTATGAGCATCAAAATAAAAATCTTGAATATACGTGACGATAGCATCGCTCATCAAACCTGCCAACCTATCGCAATGCATCGCACGGATACCCAACGCCCAAAGACGCAATTCCCGATTCCAACGTCCATTTATAAAATAAATTCCGGCAGATATTTCATCCCGACGACACGGGGCCGCATTAACTCCGTCCGCGCAAAGCGCCGCCACACATCACTCAATTTGCGGAAAAACGCGCCCCGCAGTGCGGGCGGCCATGCATGGCGCGGGATAACGCTCGCTGCCACGGCCCCTCGCCTCCCTCACCTCGCCACGCTCCCCAACAGGCTACTAGTCACGCTGTTCCCAGCTCACAAGAACCTGGAGATTCATGAAGTAGTTTGCATTCGCCTCCCATATTACTTCACCGTTTACTATATATTAATAGTTTCATGACAATGGATTCTCACAAGTGCAAATACACAGGGGTGTCCGGGGAGGAAACGTCGAAACTTTGCAAATAAGCCCCTAAAACAATTTTAAGCATAGTTTGTCTAATAAACTGCTGAGATATTCCGAATGGTTGAGCCGCAATAAGCATTCAAAAGTTGGTTTTAAAAAATGCTTTCTAGGCAAACATTTGCATTGCAGAAGCATATAAACACTCCAGAAACATGTAAATTGTTTAAAGTTTACAAAAGAAATTAATACACGAGTTCAGAAAGAAAAATTAACACAATAATAAGCAAGCACACAATTTACACAATTCGTCTGCTATTATATTTCTGTGTTGATTTTTATGAACATTTGTATTCAATTCTTTTGTAAATAATAAACTATTTACATGAATCTGGAAAATTTCTATGTTTCTGAAATGGATGGTGTTGCCTAAAAAGCAATTTTTCAAATCAAGCTTTGAGTGCTTATAGTGGCTTAGTCATTCCGAATATACGAGTAGTTTATTAGGCTATATATGCTTCAAAGTGCCTAAAGAGCATATTTTTGAAGTTTCGACGTTTTCTCCCGGGTAACCTGAACGATCACACTGGGAACCGAACCCGAGATCTTCCGACAATATACTGACATAAGCCACAATGACTGAGCAATGGAATGAAATATTGAATTTGTGACAGTAAGCATCTTGATGCGATCAACGATATTCTATAAATGATGCAATTGGCACGAAAATTGAATATAAAATGAAATGACAAGTTAGAGAACGTCAATAGTCTGCGCAAGAAAAAATAATGAATAAAAAAATAAATAACTGTCGTGAAAGGTATTAATTGTATACATTTTTTTGTTTTTGTCTCACTTTTTATAACTTATTGAAGTCGCTAACAACTTTACCGTAATGCGACACAAATTAAATATATTAAAGAAAAAAAAAGAGAAAACATGATGTTTGTCGCATCACATGGCCGTAAGAGCGAACCCAGTACATAGTTGTGTCGGTTCGTAATACACCATAATTCACCCTTTACTTAGCAATAACAATAATTCACTCGTCCCAGAAACGACGCTCCACGCAACACTACACCGTTCCCATTACGTCACAGCCCTGCATAAAAACGCTCCCCAGTGTGGAATGTTACGGTGTAGGTGTAGGCGATATACGCGCACGGGAGCAGCCATGTGTGGCACGGGATAACACCCCAGCGCGGCGCAGCGGTGTGGGGGCGGCGCGGCAAATAACCTAGATTCCACGCGGGAACTCTTCCGAGGCCCTACCTAACCCAACGGCGGCGGCCTGGGAGCAAGGGCACTTCCTGTTAATGCCAGTGAACGTTTTTCATTGTTACTGATCCCAGTCGAGTCGACGGCTAAGGTCCTTAGTCCCGTAAGAGTAGTGCATGTTTTTGCTCGGGCGGTGGCGATGATCTTCCCCCACTAGATGGAGAGAGATCCGGCTACGACCTACCGTCGGCTAGCGGGGTTTTCCCCACCACATATCTCCCACCAGCGGGGTACCGCCCTAGCCATGACAAGCACTAAGCCCCCGTGTGGTTGTGTGTGGTTGTGTAGTGCATGTAAGTGTGTGTAAGAGGTAGAATAAGACAAGGAATGGGAAGGACAGATCGAGCGCGGCTCGTGGCTCGTTTGTTAGGGTACTGCTCCGGTATTCCCCTGGTGTTCATCGGAGAAACCACAGACGATTATCGACCAGAGCAGCCGGCCTCTAGAATTCTCCCCCAAACAGCGACTGAATTCAACCTAGCTGACAAGCTATATAGTGTAGAAAATCTTACCATCTATGGGACGCAAATCTAGGACCCCCCGCTCAGAGGCATTGCAGTGACGATGCCCTGAGCCACCTCTTCCGGTGAACGTGTTTCACATATTAGCTCTCGGAATTTGCTATGAGAATCGTGTTATTGCTCATTGAAGGCCGGTTGTGTTACATCACGGTTCACCTGGCTGCTATGTCACAAGACCTGCCTGACCAGATCTGGAATCTCCGAATGAATCAATGTTGATTTTTCGCGTGTGCACACGCGTGGAAATCTGGCTTAAATTTATATTATACAGTCTACAGAGTTTGCGAGCCAAGCGTGCAGGTGCCACACGCTTCAAATGCTATTTACTTGATGTCGCGAATACGTGCATTTGTGAATAAATTGAGATGATAAATGTTGGAATGTATTTATATGTTAAATATATTAGTATTCCTTCAAAGTCATTGAAATTGTAAATTGGAAGGACTGCGGTTCAATATATTTCGCCACAGGTTAGATTTTGTACGCTGCGCATTCGTCTTTTGCAAAACAAAAAAGAAACAGAAAAGCTTAACAGAAAATAATTATTACATTTATTTGTTGCATATATTTTTTTAAACTTTGCCAGTACAGATCATTCGGCAACTTCAGTTTAAGAAGCCACGCGTCGGTAATGACTTTATTACTTAGTAAAATTATTCAATTTCTGATCATTTTCTTCATCAGTAAGGGATAATATTATAGGTATTTCAATTTCCAATAATTCAATATAATTCATGCTTTCTTTTCTGCGGCAAGGCGCAGGCCATCAGTTCACCTCTCCGCCTGACCACGCTAATTTCGCTACACCCCTTTTCAACGTCAAGGGAGAAAGGGCGTATCACTCAGGCGACGAAACTGGTGATTTTAATTTTGCTCCGAAGCTTCTTTTAGGCCTAAGAATCTTCAACGCGAAATAAATATACAACATGGGACAGCCGGCTTTACTTCCCATCCGAATAAAGGCGTACGAAGAATTTTTTCACCCTTAAAAATCCACAGCTTCCATCGGGTCTGTACCCGAAAACTTGGGTATAACAACCCGATACGCTAACCGTTACACCACCGACGCCACAAATTTTCCACAATTTTCAATAATTTTCTTCACCGACGATGGGTAATAATAAAATAACCGCTCCGTTGCCGCGAATGAGAGTCGCGTTCCTCTGTCCATTGCAATTCAATGGGCCACCAACGGTGCCACTCTACCGGGGCTTCCGCTCTCCCGGAGGCGCCGCCGTCAGCAGCTGAGGAGCCACGCGTGGAGGACGGGCCGACAGCGCGAACGCCATTCATATTCCCTGACGGCGCATCATCACTTAGTGCGTGCACTTTGCAGGATTACATCTGAAGCTGCCT
>BOPP01000179.1:480560-496360 GCA_017312745.1 Gryllus bimaculatus
AGGAGAGGGCGGGACAAGGGGGGATGTGAAGAAGGGGAAGAGCGGGGCCAAGCTTGGCGAAGCAGGACACGGGGTCAGTCTGGGGGTGTACGGGGACGGGTGGGGTGCCGGGAATAGGGGCGAGCGGTAAGCTCGCGTCAGGGCGATGTATGTGTGTGTGCGTGGGATGGCTGCGCCATGAGTTGTCAGAGAGATGGGAGCGGGGCACAGGTAGAAGGGAAGGGACAAGGGGGGAGGTGAAGAAGGGGAAAGAGCCGGCGGCAGCCTTGGCGGCTAGACACGGAGTCGCAAGTCGCGCGGCGTAAGGGATCGGTGGCGGTGCGGAATGGGCGAGCGGAAGGTGGATTTGAGAGGCGGCGTGGGGATGGTCTGCGCCCACGGGCCATTTACAGGCAGGCATGTGCGAGCGGGGCAGAACGGGACGGGATCAAGGGGAGTGTGAAGAACGGGAACAGAGACGGCCAAGCTTGGCGAGGCAGGATCGAGTTCGAGTACGGGTGGTGAGGACGTGGGTTGCGCGAATGGGGGGAAGCGGAAGTGCGGATGTGAGCAGCGCGTGAGGATGGACTGCGCCCATGGCAAATCCTTCAGAGCATTGGTGGGAGCGGGGCAGGAGAGGGAGGGACAAGGGGGGGAGTGAATAGAAGCGGGAAAGAGCGGGGCCAAGCTTGGCGACGGCAGGATACGGAGTTCGAGTCGGGTGGTGAGGGGACGGGGGGGTGCGGGAATGGCGGCGACGAAGTGGGATTGTGAGAGGCGGCGTGGGATGGCTGGCTCCAGTCATTGTCAGGAGCATGTGGACGGGGCAGGGAGAGGGGGGACATCAGGGGGAGTGAAGAAGGGAAGAGCGGGCAAAGCTTGGTGTGGCAGGACACGGAGGTCGGTTTTCGCAGGCGGGGGGGGGAGGGGGAGGGGCGGAGTGGTTTGGTAACAGGGAGAGGAAGGGGCCGCCAACAATCTTGCCTGCGGCGCCGACGGGGCGGCACGCGGGGGCGGGCAACGGGCGGCACGGCCGGGACCGGGGCGCACGGGGGGGGCGGGGGAGGCGACCGGGCCGGCGACGCGGGGCGGGGCGGCGACGGGCCGGGCGGCGTCGGGCGGCGGGAGCGACTGGGCACGGCACGGGGGCGGGGCGGCGACGGGGCGGGACTGGGGGCAGCGGGGCGCGACGGGGGCGGGACGGGCGGCACGGGTGGCGCGACGGGCGGCGGCGAGGGGACGGGGGTGGGCGTCGGCGGGTGCGCGCGGGCGACGGGGGCGGGGCAGGCGACGGGGGTGGGGGCGGCGACGGGGGCGGGGGCGCGGTGCGGACGGGCGGGCGCCGACGGGCGGGGCGCGGCGACGGGGCCGGGAGGCGACGGGCGGGGGCGGAACGGGCGGACGCGACGGGGCTGGGGCGGACGCACGGGCGGCGGGGCGGGCGCGAGGGAGCGGGGCGGCGATCGGACCCGGGCGAGCACGAGGCGGCGGGGCGCGACGGGCGGGGGCGGCGACGGGGCGGGGGCGGGGGCGGCCGAGCGGCCGGGGGAGGCGACGGGGGCGGGCGGCGACGGGCGGAGGCGGCGACGGGGGCGGAGAGCGACGGGGCGGCGACGGGGGGCGGGGCAGGCGGCGGCTGCGACCGCGCGTTAGCCGCCCCGGCGCGCCGCACCTCATGCAATACTGTGAACGCGTCGTTAGAGCGACATGGCGGGCGCTCGCCGCCAAGCCGTGTAAATTAACCCGGCGCGCGGCTGTAATTTGGTTCGGTGGGCCCCGGGCCCGCGAGGGGACGCCAAGACCCACAGACGGAAACGGCAAAAGCGCGGCCCGGGGCGTGTCATGCCGAGCAGGCTACGATGATGAGCATGCATATACCAATGCCCCACTTCATCATGCTCAGTTTAGTGGCCTGTGCACACCGCTTGTCGAATGATTCTAACATTGAGGAAGTATTTTAATGTTCACGAAAGTCACACTCGGCCAGATTGACCGAGGAACTGTTGCCATTACAATGATTTCGATCAGGACGCATCAGGGTCCCATCCTCAACCCTGGTAAAATACCTGTCTCGACTTCAGCCGTTCTCTTGAGGATATTTCTAGCATCCGGCTACTCTCATCGGTAGTTTTTCAGTGATTTCTGCGCTCAATACGCGAATACCGGAGTAGTACCCAAACAAACGGGCAACGGGCACTTTCGCAATCTTTCCTCCCTTCTATTACTGCTTCTTCTTCTTCCTCCTCTTCCTTACACACACTTACATTTCTTACCACATTCATCGGAAGACCATTCTAGAGTTAGAGTTTGTCACGGCTGAAGAAGTGTCCCGGTGGCGGTGATACCTAGACGTAAGAACACTCGGCAAGCTGCCAACGTGTAAGTTGGCCCCGTATCCCACGATCCAGCGAATAGAAACATTGCCATCTCCACTACACTTACAAGATGAACAACCACATTGGTTACAGAGCCTGGAAACCCAATCAAACAATCAATAAATGGGATTGAGGAGAAAACAGCGTGATTATTTTACATGGGATGTATTTACAATTGTCGGTTTTGAATAGCATTTACTGAATTATTAATGTTACTCACGATGTTGCTAGAAACGAGTAAACTACTACACGGGACAGACAGTTGGAAGCGCAGAGTAACAAACCAAAAATAAGCAATTAACTATCTAAAATGGAGAAAAAACATTTAAGAAACTGAACTGAGAATGACGCCGGTAATCCGGGAGTAAGAAGAGTCGAAGTAAAAAAAAATAACACCAAGAGTGGATGGATGGGAATAAAATAAAAACGACTGGATGGGTGAGAATAAAATACAAACGACGAAGAACGAATCCAAGGAACCTAAACAAACGCCGGAGAGAAAATCATCGCGAATGCCACAACCCGCGAGGGGGAAGCGCTGCCCCAGCAGACAGGTGCGGTGCGGCAGCGGCCGTCGCCCGTCGCAGCCCGATATTTCAACGAGGTGATCTGTCACCCAACACCGCTCGCCGCGCCGAGCGGGTGATCGCGTCCAGCTGAATCCCCGGGCGCCCGCTCGCCCCGCCCCCACCGCCGCCTGGCAATGACAGGACGCGATCCACCGAGCGCGCGACACCAGCTGCCGGCGCCTGATAGGACCCCGACGCGCGCCAGCGCTCCGCGCGGCGATAACACCACGCGACTCCAACGGCCAGCATTGGTCGGGCGGACGCGTCAACGGGCGGACGGGACGGAATGGAAACCTGCGTTGGGGAATTACTTAAGTGGCAGCGTCGGGGGAATGGGCACGGCTTCATTTTCGGAAAACCAACCGCTCATTTGTTGTTGTTGTTGTTTTTTTCATGTAATTCACTCCAATAAAGGTAAACCCACAAGTCTCCACCGATTCTGACCGGAAGGTCCTGGACATTTAGTTACCATTAGACAATTTGTGGACATTTAGTTACCATTGGATTCTATGTAGGGTAATATGTAATGCATATTTGGTCGATTTTGGTGCATTATCGGGTAAAATTAATGGTGCATATTCGTGTAAAATTATTTTTGCATATTGCTTAAAAATAGAGATATCTCTAAAACGTTTTATCATTTAACATAATCTATTAACTCGAGGGCATTACTTGATTAGAAGGAGATTGTAACAAGTTTTTTTTCTGTAGAAGACAAAGTACTTGTGAAAATGTAGGGTATTTGTGAAGATCATCCTTTTTTTAAAACCAGGCAGAAGAAATGCAACAAGACATACAATGGTGAATATTTACTTCAATTATTTTTCTCGCGAAGTACAGTAGACTATATTATGTATGCACAATCTTTTTTTTCTTCCCAAGCATGCTTCTTCTGAATTTTATCATGAAAGGTTTACGCTTGAAATGAAATAATATTAATTTTAATTACAAATCAAAGTGTATATTTAAGATTTTTTAAGTCATAAACGCTTATTTTTTGAAAAGGACTTTCAATAAAAATTTAAGGCATAAAAATTCACTCCCTATTAATGACCATAGGAATTGATTGGCCGGACACACATGAACGATCTACGAATAAATCTTAAACCGTCAAAAATTCTATTCATCGACCTTCGTACGTAGGGGTAGAAACTCTCTGAAGCCCCTCGTTCTCGGAACAAATCTGCCCCTGAGCACGTAAGCAGCGCGCGTCGAGGCGATCTCATCTCGAGAGAAGCCTCCTTCGCCTGAGTCGCCTGCGGGGGTGGCGTCGCGACGCCGGCGCCGGCGCCGGCGACGCCGACGACGCGAGGCGCCGCGAGGCGACGCTCGCCGAGGGGAATAAACAGGCCCCCTCGCCCCACGATGAATATTCCGCACTTCATTAGCGCCGCGAAGACGCCGCGAAGACGCCGGCCCCGCCGCCTGCGCGCGAACGCACTCGCACCCTCCACGCGCTCGCTTTCACGTCAGCTCTACTGCGCAACACTCTCACTACCTCACTCACAGTGAACATAAACTGTATTGTTAGGATGGGAACAAGGCAGGTTCCCAAAACGGTAAGATATTAAAAAAAATATTTTACGTGATTTTCCCAATTTCTTACCCACAATAATTTGACTAAACACACACACACATTATATATATATATATATATATATATATATATATATATATATATATATATATATATATATATAAAAGCAATTTTACACTATTATACAGTATTGTTGTTCCTTACTTATCTAAATATTAGATTCAAAAAACGAGATTTTTTGACGTGTAACTATCTCTCGCTGAAGTTCACAGTTAATCTGGAATTGCAAGACGCAAAACCTACAGAGTCAGATGATACAAGTAGTTATTGTGGATGGGAAATTATCATTAATTACATTTTTAGGTAACAAGAACAATGTTGGGTGCGCTCCGTCTTACAGCCTATAGATATTTTCGTCACTAATTTCAGGTTATGTCAACAGCGGTATGAGCGTGATCTCAGGGACTCGTCATCGAAGTTATGCCATACTATACATTTAGGGAGTCTCAAAATAAATATTACAAATTTGTAAGAGTACGAAAAATGATGGGGGACAGAAAATGATAACTTTTTGCCAATGAACGTACGGTGGGAAATTTCACATTAATACGCCACCTTGAGGTGGAATGGTCAACTAGATGGAGCGGAGATGTTGGGTTTCCCTTCCTAGTCTCACCTATGGCAACTGCCCGTAACATTACTGCTATCGAGAAGTACACACATTCCACATTTTTGACTAAATTCCTACATTCATACACTGCAAACATACGAGATTAACCCTTTAATGCCCAACACAATTTTATGCGCATAGCGTTCGGCTTTTGTCTTTGCGTCCGTATGCACAGAGTTAGGTATTTCTGGTATCAATAATTTGGAATATTTAGTGCTAAACTATACTAGTTTTTGTGTTGTTAAATTATACTACTATACCGCTCCAAAGCGCCAAACGAGTGTTTCACGAGCATTTTTTTTTTCTATAAGAAGTCTCAAAACCTTTGGACCTTAGCTACATGTATTGTTGACCAGAAATATGGTTACACGTCAAATTAATTCGTTGAATGTTAAACAAAAACGCAAGGTAATTCTTTTTCTTCTTTTACGAAACTGTTACAAAAGTTGTTCTGCCCAGCACCCTTATCCTCCGCTAAATACTCGCACACAAACGCTTTCGAGAACGTTCTGTCCCTCGCCAGTCGCACGTCCTTCGCCCTTTGCGAGCACGTGCCTAGGCCCTCGCCTGTCGCCTGTCGGGCTCGCTGGCAGGCGGCGTCGTGTCGCGTCGCATCGCGTCGCGTCCGTTGCTCACGTGCGGCCCCCCCTCCACGCCATCTGCGCGATGAAGGCTCCGCCACGGCGGACGCGAGACGGACGCGCGCTGTCCGTGCGCGATTACGGGCCCGCGCGGGTGGAGATTAAAAACGGAAGCGCTGGCGCCGGACAGTCGCCCCGCCCCCGCCCCGGTCGCACGTCTGCCAGCTCCCGCAGGCCGACTGCCTGTCTGCCCGCCTGCCTGCCTGCCACTCCCTCGGCTGTGTCCGCCCGCACAATTCTGCTCATGGCCATTAACAGAAAGCGCCCCACACGGTGGAAGTTGTTTGTCATTATCCACGTTACGAAACACTTACCCCGATAATTATCACGTGGGTGTACTATGTGAGGGAGAAAATGCAATGTAATTATGAACATAGAATTATGCAGTATATATAAGTCTAAAACTAAGAATAGATTGTACGTTAGTATATAAGGTTACATCAGTACGCATCCCCTTGTTTAAAACTGTAACCAATTATAAAATATTGTTTAATTACAATAATCGACACTATATAAACATTTCTGAAATTTTTGATTACTTTACTTTGAGAATAATAAGAATTGAAAACCAAGAAAAAAAGGGGGGCGAGGTCACTGATTCGATACTATCCCAGAATTATACTACTTCACGACGACTAGGAGATTGAAACAATATCATCCAAACCACAGATAAAATGGTTGAGAAACACATATGAGGGTAAGGAATTGAAATAGGATGCCCCAAGTGAGATGATGTGAAGACAAAGGAGCACGGCAGAAACTGGAAGCAGACGTGAGCACGGGCGGCAGGCAAATGTACGCGCTCGCGAGAGAGGCAGCGGCGAGGACGGATAGCGTGAATGAAGCACGGCGCATACGAATTTCATAAGGGAGCCTGTTTGGTCTGCGCGGAAAGGCGGCTGAGAAAAAACAAACGAGCGGCGCTAGGTTTAATTAAAGCACCTGCGCCACAAAATGGCGCGGGCGGCTGGGAACCGAATGACGACGGTGGAAGATCGGCAGCGCATTCCAATGAGCGCGCTTGATTATGAGATGGGTGAAATTCGCCTTTCCTAGCCGTCGTGCTGACACACGAGACGAAGGATATGCAATATGTTTTACGTCTCAATATATATATATATATATATATATATATATATATATATATATATATATACATACATATATATACATACATATATATACATACATATATATAAATTATCATATATCATAAACAAACATATTTTGCGTATGGGGCACTACTGACCACGCAACACATATATCTTCCCGATGTCCAGATGTATTCTGTCGAGGAGAGATCAAAGCTGCATCCCTTGGGTAAGACAAGGTTGCTAGCCTCATTATTAATTGGGGATTAGATATTATTATTATTATTATTATTATTATTATTATTATCATTATTATCATTATCATACTTATTATTCACATTACCATTATATTGTTATACGGTGATGACGAGGGGTGAAAAGATTAGGACGATGGCACACGGTGATTATACATCGAAAATGATTGTGATTAATGATGAAATAATTAAATTAATAATATTTGAAGGAACAAAAGTAAGAAAACTAAAGAAAGTTACTATTAGGTTTTATACGCCTTTAGCGCATGAAAGAAAAACTAAGTGACAGAGAATATTGTTTCCGTTTGTGAATTTAAAGCCGAATACATTCATTCCTTTGAAGACCGTCCAATAATGTTTATGATTGAAACAGATTTTCATTTCAAAGATCAGTCAATAAACTGAATGTGACACGTCAATATTTGAAGACAACTTCATGCGTTGTGACGGATCAGAAATTTGGTACTCTAATAGATCTGCCTAGATCGACGCTAAGTTTCGAATGTAATAGATCAAAGCACGCGACGTAATTGGTTAGTTACACAGGTGTAACACGTCACGGAGCCGAAAAGTTCCTTTAACAGCTAACAAGCGGCAAACGGCAAGAAGTCAGCATCCCCGCACTTGAAATGCAGCCCTTTTCGGACGAATGTTACCGCGGTAAGTCTACAGTAGTTAATCAAAAGCGACGAGCAGAGAACACTCATTAGTTGCAAATTATAATAATGAAAACTTCATCTAATATTATTTCAGGTTTGTCGAAATCACTTACATCTGATTTGCACTACCTGTGGCGGCGTGAAACATTCCGAAAAAGCCTTCTAGTTGGTAATTGAATATTTGTGAATTGAAGGAAATTTATAAATAGCAGAAAAAAAGTGAAGGAAATAAAAAGTAGTAAGCACAAGTCAATAATTTTTTCACACTCGTAAGTAGACATAAAGAAAAAGAAAGGATGGTGGTGGTGTCGACCGAAATGTAATTGTCAATGTCACGGTGGTATGTGCAGGTGAGATGAGGCAAAATTGACGAGGACGCCGCACGTTAGTGGGGGGGGGGTAAAATGGCGAGAGGAAAGAGGCGAATGGGAAGAGGAGAGAGGCAAGAGGCGAAAGGCGAGTGACGAGCAGCGACAGACTAGTAACGAGTGGTGAGAGATAAGAAGCGAGTGGCGAGTGGCGAGAAGCGAGTTGCGAGTGGCTAGCAGCGACAGGCAGGTGACAAGTGGCGAGAGGCGAGTGGCGAAAAGCGAGTGGCGAGAAGCGAGTGGCGAGAGGCCAGCGGCAAGAGGCAAGCTGTGACTGGCGACAGACAAGTGACGAGTGGCAAGTGGCGTGAGACGAGTTGCGAGTGGCAAGTGGCGCGAGATGAGAGGCGTGAAGCGAGAGGTGGGAGACGAGAGGCGAGCGAGCCCTTTTACGCGCGCGTCGCATCACGGGCGGGCGAGCGCGAGCTGGCTGTGCCGACACGCGCGCCGGGCCGCGCAGCAAAGAGAATACAAATTGCTCATAAATGCGGAGCGAACCGCGCGGTCGGCAAATCTCGTCTAATATCGTTATTTGCTCTCCTAAATGACTCAATGCAATTTCAGGCGCGCGCCGCAAACGAAGAGAACGGTCGGCCCGATGCGTTCCAGGAGCGCGTACTTCTTTACCTCCTTTTGTCGTCGCTTCGACGTGTGCCGCCTTAATAAGCAGACGTGACGAAGAGGCACGGACGTGACCTAGCACGGGACGCCAAGGAGTAGGTCGCATGAATGCGAATACGAGTGTATTAGCAACATTTTCTCATGTAAGGCTGTGTTTGAACATAAAATACTATATTGTATAAACTATTTATTTACGTGAAATGTTTATTCGGAAGGAGCATGTAGTTGAATTGTTTGATTTACCTGGCTAACACAATAACACGTCTCATTCACAGTAAACTAACGGTTTCTGGCCTATCTACCGCTGAAACAAATATTGTATTTCACAATAACAGTACACTCAGCAGTGATTCAATAAACAAGAAATATCCATAATATGTAAATATTTTTTTACAGGCTACATGGCTTTTTTTACAAACAATGAATAATTCGAGAACTTTTTTGATAAACAAATTACACAAATAAATATGCTGCAAATAGAGGGAAATGTTGGAAGAATGATGACCACATTCAATAAAGCAAAATGTTGCGAACATTTTCACTTTATTCTCTCATAAATATTCTGCACAAAAATAAGAAAAGAAATATTATATACGTTTTAAATTAAAAATCGTTATAAGTAATAAAATCAAAGTGATATTAAGAATATTTAGGATTTATTACCATTTGTCATTACAAATTGAATTTTAAGACATTTCCAAGTCCATTAAAAAAAATTACTCTCTTATCATTTAAACATTTTATTTTTATTTTTCGTAAGAACGTTTCGCTGAGATCATCCTAGGATACATTAGCTCCGGATCGTATAGTTGATTTTGATAAGGCTCCTATTTCGTACAGGGAGCAGAGACATCAGCCTACGATAACTCTGAGGCCCTCCAGGTACCGATTTTTGAAATAGGAAAATCAGTCTAGTGTTTTGTCTCATAATGGAATTCTGAGCGAAAGAAATATCAGTTTTAGAATGTATTTATTGTAAAATACCTCACTAAATACGAAAAATAATTTTGAACTCAGCAAACTTCATATTATATTGCATTTAAAAAAAAATGTTTTAAAATAATTGAATATGCTAAATATTTCATTCAGCTGAGAATATTAGCAATCGTAGTGCAATGAAACTGTGCAGGAATGCCTCTCTAGGACTTAAGACAAAACGGAGTTCATTCTTCCGGGTCATGAAGAATTCAACCAAAAACCAAAATTTATAGTGCCCTCTGGCACCATTTTCTGCCAGGATATTCATCTTTTAAAGTTCTATTTATTATTTTAAAGCTAACTTGTAACATCACAAAGAAAACTACATTTAAAAAAATGCCCTAGATAAATAACGAGATCCAACGAAAAATTATCTCCACGAACTTATTTAATATGGAAACAAAAGCGCTCTCTGGGATTTTTATACAGAGATTTAATGAAGGCGAGGGCGGCGTAGATTTATTTTTCCAGGAAGAAGAACTGAATAAAAAAGGGCAAAAGTTATTTATGTTTACGTATGTTCCTAATGACAAAATTTCCCGAATATAGGAAAGTACATATTTTTATGTAACATTCAGACGCGCATTACATTCCCCAGAATTTCTTAAGTACAAAGAAACATGAGAAATGGAATAAGGCTATATTCCTAATCTAAGGGGTAGTACATCGCCATTGAAATATCTTTTAGGCCACTTATCAACTGGCGGTCTTACAGAGACCACTATAATAACCATTGGTTTCTCATCTTTGGGGGTAACGATAGAGAAACTCACTTACCGTCTACAGACACATTCAAACATCCATGCTTTGGGTGGGATTCGAACCCGCGACCGTTCAGACACAGTCAGGGATGACTGAGGTTACTGGGCAGGATTCGAACCTATGACCCTTCAGTCTTAGCAACTTCTACTATTCAAGGCCGGCTGCGAAATTAATGATTGCAAGTTTCGGGAATATTTGGAAGTTCAGAAAAAAAATTCCACATTAGGTAACTTCCTTCAGTACGACGAATGTGTCCACTACACCATATTCCTGCGTCTAAACATCGGCGCGGTTCACAGAAGAGAATGACTACATTTTTTCCGGAGAGTGGATTACACAGGGAAAACTTATACCTGCGAGCAGCAAGGCGGTGGAGGACCTATGCATTATTCAATTGATATACATGTTCTAAGAGGTCAAGCGGAAGAGCGATATAATGGTAACAGCGTCCCCAATAAAAAGGCCTACAATTCCGATTATTTCTGTCTTCCTCAGTTGCTTCTCGAAAGCTAAAGATGTTACGTATCGGTTCAACATAAAATCTCCAAGTTGCAATCAGCTCCTTGAAGGGCCGATACAGTGACTGGGTGATTATATTATATTTTGCACACAATATGGACTGTTCCCAATAACGCGATCTCTTACACTTGTCGTCGGAATGACGTGAGAGATTCGAAACCATACGCATATATTTCGGAGAAAAATCCAGAGCTTTGATAACTGTCGGTACCGATTTGCAGTTCAGAGCGGAAAGATGAATGAGTCTTATTTTACTGCAACACTCACTCCCACTTGACGAACAACTGCCGTTCAGAATAAATATTTTGGTTAATTAGGATATGCGACAATAATACTAATGCTAAGAATTTGACAACATAAAAAATATTTACGATTGATACTATAAAGAGCACTTTAGTTCAGAAAGCATCCTTTTGCTGAAAGTAGTTTTTAGTGGCACTTAGTTCAGAAATCATCCATTTAGCATCCTTTTGTGTGGAAATGGAGATTCAAATATTAGCACATTAAATGTTGAGAATAGTTACGTAATCATGATATAGCTAAATAATTGTTAATTGTTATTAGAGAAAACAGGAATAAAATGCTATTAATATCAAATTTTTCACAATAAGAAGTAAATAGTTTTACTATCATCCACAATATTAGATTAAGCTCGAAGAATTTACCTCATTACCTTAATAGTCACCTAAGTACGTAATACGGATTCTATTTATCCTCTGCACGACCAACTGTTACAAAATGTACGCGATACAGATACATCGTTAACCCATGTTCAGAAAACGTCGGAACCCGAGCAAGTATTCTGTACAAAATAACGAGAGGACAATCGTTTCAGTTTACCCAAGGGATTGTGGATACCACCATTTGTTGTTATAAATATATTTTTACAATTATCCAAGGTGAAATACATCTCATGTGCACATGCAGATTCTCGCCAAATGACTCGTTTTGCATGTCTTGTTTATGTTTCTCATTTACATCAAGAAGAAAAATAACTTCAAATGAATTAAACTTCGAGATAAGGTTCTGAAACAAGGCCACCGATTAATTAAAAAAAACCCCTAAAAAAAAAGAGAAAAATGATAACGCTATTTTTTGGGGCCAAAATATATTAAAATACATTTTTGGCCAATTTATGTTGGGCTTTATAATGGAAGTAAAAAATATCATGACAACTTCCCTCCAAACCAGGACAATTTTTTTAAAATGTTTTAACGGCTGCAGAAAAATTGAAATATTAATGTTTGTTCCAATGATATTACCTTTTTAAGAGGCAAAACTTAAATGTGGCTGGCAAAGGATTAAAGTGAAATAATCGTCATGCGTAACAGCACATCAAATTTAATCGATTATTCTCTTGAAAAATGTAGTACGTAAGACAAGTTTCGATTCAATACTCATTCCAGATTATTAACTACGCCCGTCCCGTAAAAATTGATTTGATGTGTATTATTATTATGTGTATTATATTTTTTGAACGATCGATTTTACAGTTTAATTTTAAAGGAACCGGCTAAGTATTTCGGGGCAGTAGATTTGTACCCTTCTGTGCCGCTTCTCCTTCTCGGGCGCGAGAGTAGCGGAGCGCTTGCATCCGCCGCCGGGTGCCTGCGCTCTGGCCTCGCGCCGGACTGCCGGACGCGTCGCGACGCTAACGCGGTCGAGACGCATGCGCGGCGGCCCTGACGACGAGATCGCGCCATGAGATCTGCGCTTTCGCTCGACCCGCCGACAATCCCCTAAGCGCGCGCCATCCGCCAGCGCCCATCCGCCCCTGCTCACGTTCCTCGCCCAGCTGATTTCTTATTTACAGACGCACGCAGCCAAGCCGCTAGTCCGCCAGCGTACTCGCCCCTTTTCTTGCGGGGACGGCCACGCGCCGCGCTCGGTGTCCACATACACTTGCCTCAGAGGTTTTTGCCTGTTGCTTTTTCGTGCCATGCACCCTCCCGCCCCGCTCCACGGTCCGCGGCTCAGCCCGCGCCGCACCCGCACTCCCTGACTCGCGCCATCCGCACGCGCGCCACCACCCCACAGCAGCCGCTCCAGCCTCCGCCGGCGAACGCATAATGAGCTTCGTGCCGCCGTCCGCACAATCGGACGCTGCGCTGCTGCCTCACTTCCGACCCGTCTTGAAGCTCCCGTCGCCGCGATCCCGCACAGCGTCCCGCAACGGCCAACGACCGCGGTCACCCCCTGCCCGCTTGCGTCCGCCACGCCAAGCGTTTCCGGCCTGCCATGCGCTCTCGTATCCTCCCGCCCCGACCGCGCATGCCAGCCTCATGCACCTGCCGCCCGCTACCGCTTCCTGGCCCGCCCCCTCTGTCCCTCCATGCTCCCTTGGCCCGCCGCGCGTGATCCCTTGCCAGAGTGTCGTCCCTGGATCTTTTTTTTTTTATCTTAGTTTGTCCATCACCCCGTGTGCCGCCCCGCCCGCATCGCTTCCCCCCCCAACGCGCGTCCCGTCCGGCCCTACGCACCGCGTCCTGCCAAGCCCCCGGCCTGCCCGCGCTGCCAACCCGCCCCTGCACCGCAGGCCCGCACCGGCGGCGCGTGGCGGCCCGCCTGGACGCGCAGGCCGAGGCGACGCGGCGCGACGCTGCGCGACGCGGGCTGCGGCGCGCGGGGGAGGGAGGGCGCTGTCAGTCGCGCGGCCGCCTGAGCGGGAGGAGGGGACGGCCGGCTGACGTGGAAAGAACCCCCGCAGCAGGAGGGCCCAGCGCCGCTCGAGGCGGAAGCCACAGCACCAACTTTCCAGGCTGGCGCTATAATAAAATCCTCTCCATCACCAGCGCAACTAACATATGGGCGGCAATCCAGTAATTTCCTTTGTTTCTCTATTGATGTAAGTGTTCATACGCGATCTTGATGTTTTCGTATACAAGTTGGCGAGGGTCAAGTTTCATTTATTCAAATTTAAAATGGCTCTAACTCTTGATTTATAGTTATTTGTTTCGGTAGTCAACCAGTGATTTTAAATAACTTCTTCGTAGAACTTAGCAGAGACCCATAATGTAGCTCGCCATTTTTTGTGAATGTCATCATCTGCTTCTAGCGCGCTGGAGCCCTTTTTCGCAATTACTTCGGGTTAAACTCAATTTATACATGAAGTGGTTTACGTCTCCAGCGCAAATGCACTCACAGTACACACATCTATATAGAAATAAGCAATCGGTAAAAGAAATATAATAATATATAATATATATATATATATATATATATATAATATATATACTCTGGTAAAAAAGCAAACTTACATTCAGAAGCAGTTTACTTAGCTACCTAAATATGAACTTTAAGATAGACTTACATTAATACAACAACCAAAATTAAAATAATCAAAATAATTCAGTAATTGTTAATCGCAATTTAAAATATATTTTATTTGTCAGTGACCCGTCTTCCATATCTAGCCCCGCCTTTTCAGGACTGCGGCACGTCGAGTGCAAAGGGAAGTGCAGCGGAGGCCGAGAGCGACCGCCGCATCGGACAGCTTGTTTTGGTGACAAAACGAGGCAACACGTAACGAAAAGAAAAAAAAAAAAAAGCGGAGGAAAGAGGCTGATGTGGCTGCCAATCCCCGCCTGAACTAAAATAAGGAATTCGGATGCCTGGGAATCTTTACGGGCCACACAGCTGAGGCCTTTTTGGCGTGTGGTGTAGTAGGAAAACCTATAAGAATGAAAAGAGCAGCTGATGCACTTGGTTAAGTTCATTAGTTGTTTTATTGTAATATGGAGAAGAAAAAGAACTATTTGTAACATGAAAACGACTGGGCCGACAGTTTAATCAACACTAGCATGTAACACGTCCACCAGAATTTCCATCAAAGTGGTATATCACGATAAATGTCTGGCTTGAATCGCGGCCCTGCGCTTTTGAAACGGGTCTTTACAGTTGGGAATATTTTACATGACTTTCTTAAGCCATTTTCAAAACAAACTAGTGACCCGAAATCCTACAACTTCGGGACTCAGACCTAGGCACCTGCCAGGTCAGAGGCACTGACATCAATGATGACCTGAGCCTTCGAATTAGATGATTCTTTATATGGAATAAAGGGAGTGAATATAAAATATTCCTCCCTGCACAATTATCCGAAAATGATTTAATTCTCCTCAAACCCATCACAATGCTATTTACATTAATATTCTTTATCATCAATCCTATTTTTGGTTTGACATGTCGCAACCAAGGAGCCTAGGGATTCTGGTTAAGTATAACATTTGCGGTTTCATTGAAAACTTATTGATTAATTCACAATAATTCAATTAAGAAGCAATATGCATTCGTTCAAACATGCAAAGAGAAGGATGATCTAATCCTTAATTATTTATAAATATTAAAAGGAGTGTGTGTAACAATGTCTGAGACGCACATTCCTTAAAAAAGGAGGCGGATGGCCGCGTGCCACAGGGTGTGGCGGCCCAGCCTGGCCGGCCGGCGGGCGCCGCGCCGCCGACGCCAGGCAATATAAACGTCGAGCGCGGCGGGTAATGCGGTAAATGGAGCGGCGGCGGCGGCGGCGGCGAGCCGGCGGCACGGCCCTAATCGCGTTACCCTGGAACAGCCGGCTGCGGTCGCCGCGCGCGAGGGGCGCTGGCCCGGGGGCGCGCCCCTCACCTCACCCCCCTCCACGTCCCCCAGCCCCGCCCCCCCGGCCTTTCTTGCAGCACGCCCGGCTGAGTTTAACTGTTCCCTGAGCACTCTGACCGGGAGGTTCCTAGTGCTTGGGCGGTCCACGAAGGCGGGCTTTCGGCACTAGTTACGAAGATAG
>BOPP01000179.1:499979-529988 GCA_017312745.1 Gryllus bimaculatus
AAAATATCCTGAGGGGGGAAAAAAAAGTCCGAAGAGCAGTCCAACTCAGCCAGCGACTGGGTAACAATTTTAGTGGCCGGCTGCGCTGACCGCCATCACGTTTCCAGAGGTTTCTCCGGTCAATTCCAGTTGAATGCCGGTGCAGTACTTAAAAAAAACGAGTCAAGGACCACGCGCGACCTTCCCTTCCTCTTCCCTGTCCTAACTGCCCCCTGACACGCGGGACAGGCGGACCAGCGGGGCAGAGTCATGTACAAAGGTGTGACGGGTGGAAGTTAGGCAGACATTCGAATCACAACTTCTTCGATATCAATCTTTCTTGAAATTGATTGGTGGATTCTGACTAAATACTCGTATACGTATCTCAACTTATACGTTTTAGTAACCGGTGGTTTCCCGTCGATAAATCGGCATGTCTTCTGCAGCTCGTTATAACTTAACACTGCAAAGTAGCTACGAGAAAGTAAATAGGAATAAAAAAAGAAGAAAAATAGAATTAAAAGACGAGGCGGCAAAGATATAAGTCACTCGAAAATATATCTAAGCAACATTTCGCAAACAGCATTCATTTACTTAACTGAACATATAAAGGTCGAGGGAGAGTACATCAGCGACTTACACGAACTTGTAAAGACAATTACAATGCCGAACTCATAGAATGTCCAACAAATTGGATAGCAGGACATAGACGAAATAGGATTAGGTTAATCCCAATGGGGGTTTCAAAGCTGATTTAACATGCAACAGTCATGACAAAGGACACAAATCCGTTTAAAGGGCAGTAGCTCAAAGCCCATGTACAAAGCAATGGAATGCTATTTTGTGCCAACTGTTTTGAGTGCCATGGAGTAGTTCAAGTTCCCTCTCACCCAAACACTAATCTAGAGGTATTCGAACAAAGGCCGGAAACCTACAAAACATGATTACATGCTGAATAGTTCTAATTTAGTATTTTAAAATGAAGTACAAAAATAATAAATAGATAATTGTTACCTACTTCCTGATAATTTGATAATTTTTATTAATAAAAGTAGTCTGCGTAAGGTGAATTTTACACGTAGGCTGCAAGTAAGCGTGCAATCAACTAAGCCAGTCTTTTTTCATAAAAACGTCCGATTGGTAAGTGCCCAAATGTGTTATGTACTGCAATGAGCCCCACACACAAGTCACGATGGACGTAAATGTAAGTGAAAATCACATAAATATACTTATCTGACAAATGCATTGCAGAATGGTCAAATTCCTTTCAAAATTATTTTATTTTAAACTTACCTCTACTCATGAACATTCCGCATTCTATTTATGTCGGAGCAACCCTGGGTTGGAATGTTTACGTTTCAAATTACAGTATAGACTGATTATTTGGATTTCCCGGTTCGTTAACTACTGTAGTCCAGTTAGTGTAGTTCTTGATATTTCCCAGAAGCGGAGATCCTTTCCCGCTAACGCGTGAGATCCTCTACAGAGGGCAACTATTCCAGACAAGACAAGCTCCAAGTACAATGTAGTGCATGTAAGTGTGTGTGTGTGTGTGTGTGTGTGTGTGTGTGTGTGTGTGTGGAGTAGTTGAGGTCAAAGGATTATGAAGGAAAGATCGTGCACAGTCCAAAGCCCGTATAATAAAATAATGCAGTAGCATACGCCTGGTAATTATCGGCGAAACCATAAAACCTAGCAATGGACGGTGTGAGAATTCAGTATTTGTAAGAGCATTGCGAGAACTAAATTTTAACGCTACTTACTCAAAACTTGGCTGTTTTGAAAAAAATGTCATATGCAAGTCAAGATCTACCTAACTCTAAAATTGTGATTACCAAAATTGTGATTAGTAAATTACAAAATTGTGATCAACTTTTCATCCACGTACAGAGGATTGGAGACTTAAAAACATCTACCACAAACCGTCCAGGTTCAAAACACACCGGCTTCAATACATCGATGTTTTTATAACATCGACATTTTATAGCAACGTGTATGTTTTGAAAACATGGGCTTCGATGTCGCTTCCCTGGGTCACGCCGACCAGCGCTCCCAGCGGAGGCGAAATGCAATGACGTCGACCGCCAGCCAGCCCCTGCCCCGCGCCTTGGCTTGTTTTTCTGGTCGAAGGCGACCCCCCCCCCTCCCCTCGGGAGGAGAGTCTGCTGTTGCTGCGAAAGACGGCTTCCGTGGTGTAACGCAGGGGCTGACCCAGGGACCAATTTTGGGAGGGGAAATTCAAAATGTATTGGTCGACTGTGTTATATTACCGATTTTGTAAAATGCCGCAGGCTGGATTCCGAGACCAATTTTGCGAATGGAAATTCAAAATGTTTTGGTCGACTGTGTTATATTACAGATTTTGTAAAATGTCGCAGGCTGGATTCAGAGACCAATTTTAGAAGGGGAATTTCGAAATGTTTTGGTCGACTGTGTTATATTTTGTAAAACGTCGCAGGCTATACTCCGCTGTGATACGATATTATTCGTTTAAATGATTATCCGAAATTATTTTTGCTTCAAAGTTTCGTGACAATTTAAAGTTAATAATTACTGAAAAATTTACAGGGGTGAGATTTCTCTTATTCGGGATGTTATACTGAAGTTTGCGAGTTCAAATCGAATCGAAAACGTGAATTTTTAAAGATGAAACAATTATCCGCACGCCTGCCCTCTGAGGGGAAGTAAAGCTGGCTGACCCATGCTGTAGATGTACTGCATGAAAAATATTCTCAGCCTAAAAGAAGTTTGTACGCTATATCTAAATTGCTGGTTTCGTTGTCCGAGTGTATACTCCTTTTTTCCGACGGGTCGTGAAAGAACTACACTATTCACATGTGCCAA
The DNA here is from genome assembly GCA_017312745.1 of Gryllus bimaculatus. Lineage (NCBI taxonomy): Eukaryota > Metazoa > Arthropoda > Insecta > Orthoptera > Gryllidae > Gryllus > Gryllus bimaculatus. Next base: position 502,803 of record BOPP01000179.1, read on the forward strand.
AAAACGCTTATTTCCACTTGTTATAATTCAACATCTATATGGGTTACAGCGGAGATCTCATACTTAAAGAAAACGTAAACAGGGTACACTTCTTCTCAAAGTATGCCGCACATACGTTTTTAACTGTGTTTTTATGTTAAATAAATAGATCCTCTTGAGGAGTTATAGCCTAATCGCTCTCAGGATGTGGCCTTTACTCGCGCATTCCCCACTGCAGCCCATAGGCATTAAAAGTGAGGTCCCCTGTATCCCTTCAAGCACGGCTGCATGTACAACAGCCCCTAGCCCACACACATGCTTGAAATGTGAAGCAGCACCGGCCAGAGGCGAATGAAAAGTTATTTTCGTTGCGAATGAAACATGCAGTACGCGTGGGCAGAAGCAAGCAAAGAATGTTTGTCCTAGGAGTAAACCAGCCTTGCCTCTTTGTTAGTTGTCGGAAATGCAAGTGAATGCTGTTACAGAAATGACGCAGCGGCAGCGCAGAGGGCGCGAGCGGGCAGGGCTGGCCGTCTGGTCGTCCCCCGCTGTCCCTGCGAACCTCCCCTTTGGCCAAGCCCTCCCCTGCACGACCCCGGACTTTGAATCCCGCCGAGCGGGCCAGAGTAATCGTATTGCCAGCCCGCTCCATAAATTCACGGATGCGGCGGGAAAGCCACCGCGCTGCCTCTACTTTTGTTCTTGTTAGAGTGGAAGTGGCCCGGAAGCTGCAAATATGAAAACGTGAACGGAATGCTCGAGATAGAAAAGAGCACCCCCCCCCAATTATATTTAGAAGGAAACCATTCTTTACGGCAGAGGCGCCCCCCACCCAAAAAAAATGTGAAGTCTTCCGAGTTCAGTTAACTTTCATCCTCCCCTAAGATTTCCTGACTAATTTACGAAGCGACATTTTTTTAAATATTCATAAGTTTTCTACACATTAAACAGTGAATAATTCATAATTGTAGTGAATCTTCACAAGGATCATCAAAAATCTTCATAAAATGTAAGAGGCCAGCTGACGTACCCCCGATTACAAGACCTTTTCCAGACCATTCGAAAAAAAAGTTAAATAATGCTACATACTCAAATCTTGCCTTTTCAATTAACAAGTTCCTGGATCTAAATATTGATATAAATATGCAAAAAGATCTCTGTACGATCCTGATATGTAATACTGCCTCACATTTTTTCGTATATCATTAAATTGACAGAAATAATATTAATTTGTAACTACGTACGTAGAACTGATTGAATAAAAGAGTCGAGGATATTAATTTAATTCCCGAATTACACAAGATTAAATTACAATTACAATTCCAATTTCAAATCACTATTGTACTGGATGCTCTCTCCTTAAATTATTTTAATTGCTTTAATAGAAAAAGACACTATATCACGCAAAAATATCAGTGTAAGCCGACATTTAACATGTTTTTGACGAATAATAAATGCAATTAAATTATATCAAATATTAAAAAAATAAACCTGTCAAGTTGCACTGGAAGTTCAACCAAATTTCCAAACGCATAACTTCCAGAAACCCAGCAAATGTTAGAAATGATTTCATTTGGCGAAGGGCTCAGACAATTTAAATTACCGAATGGATAAGGATTATTTTGACAAATATTTGTGATATTTTTGTTTGTGAGGATGTCTCTGAAAGAAGTCCAGTCCAGAAGTCCAGTGAAGGCAAGGGGCGTGCGCTGCGGGACACATACCGACTTTATTCCGCCATCAACTTTTCTTTAAGCCGTTAACCTACCTCCTCAAAAAGGCAGAGCCCGACTTCATCTTGTTCAATTTTCTTCTTTAACGTAAGGATTGATTTATACGTTTCCCGCGGCCGGCATAGAATTACAATGATCGATTACAATTTATCCACATCTGGATTCAAGAAACATTTGCGTATTCTTTTAGAACACTTCCAACGTTGAAAATCACCGCTTAAAAGTTTGCGGAAACAAAGCGTGAAATCAACTACCACAAGCGTCTTATCTCGCTGGAACACAATTCCGAAGATTCGGATACGTTCACCTGTGTGCCAAGTTTTCTCTGGACGTCTGCGAGGTCTATATACGCGCTACTAATGAACACAAACTTAACAAAAAAATGTACTCTTTCTCATGCAACGAAACGTGAAAGGGGATTAGCTGGGAATTGGAAGTGAGGGAAAACAGCGCAGGATGCAGTCGGGCGATTCCCTTCCTCCTCCCGAATCATCGCATGAACGAAGCGGGATGCAGTCTGGCTATGCGTCCTCATGTAACGAAAAGTGAAGGGGGATTAGCTGGAGAAGCAGAGTGAAGGAAAACTGACCAAGGGATGCAATCGGTCGATTCCCTTATTCTTTCGGAAACACCGGATGAACGAAACGGGGTAGGAGTCGGGCTACGCCTCCTCGTGTGACAAAAAATGAAAGGAGACTAGCTGGGAAGCGAGAGTGAGAGAAATTGACGGCACGATGCAGTCGGGCGATCTCCTTATTCTTTCAAAAGCACGATGAACGAAACAGGGTGCGAGTCGGGCTACGCCTGTCCATGTAACACAAAGTGAAAGGGGGTTGGCTGGGGAGCGGGAATGGAGGAAAATTGACCGCACGATGCAGTTGGGTGACTCTCTTATTCCTTCGTAAACATCGGATGAACGAAACGGGATGCAATCGGGCGAAGCCTCCTCATGTAACGAAAAGTGAAAGGGGATTGGCTGGGTAGCGGGAATGGAGGAAAACTGACCGCACGATGCAGTCGGGTGACTCTCTTATTCCTTCGTAAACACCGAATGAACGAAACAAGGATGAAGTCGGGCGAAGCCTCCTCATGTAAAGAAAAGTGAAAGAGGATTAGCTGGGAAGCAAGAGTGAGGAAAAGTTGACCGCATGATGCAGTCGGGCGATTTCCTTATTCCTTCAAAAACACCGGATGAACGAAACGGGATGCAATCGGGCGAAGCCTCCTCATGTAACGAAAAGTGAAAGAGGATTACCTGAGGAGCGAAAATGGAGGAAAATTGACCGCAGGATGCAGTCAGGCGAATCCCTCATTCCTTCGTAAACACCTGATTAACGAAACGGGATGCAATCGGGCTATGCCTCCTCATGTAACGAAAAGGGAGAGGGGGGTTATCCGGGAAGCGGGAGTGAGGGGGGGAACTGCCCGCGGGATGCAGTCGGTCGCTGCCCGCGCTGAGGGAGCATGCGGGGAGCGCCGATAATTAGCCCGCGGAGGCCCCGGCCTGGCGGCCTGGCGAGGCAGGGCGAGGCGAGGCGAGGCGTCCCGCGCCATTGTCGGACGGCCGCCACCCGCACAATCGCCTTACGCGGAAGCGAACAATGGCGCCCACCGCCGCCGACCGCGCCGCACCGCTCGAACACGAGCCCACGGCTTTGAGCCGCCCTTCAGCAACTTCACGAGGCAAAGCTACGCAACGAGGCAAAGCAAAGTCTAATGAAACAACTAAAACCCAGATATGGCGCTGTTTACAAAAAAGTGCGAATTCCTGTAACAATTATAGTGCAATAGAACAACTCAGAGAGACCTATTTTCAAAGTCGCCCAGGCCCCTTCCGCTTGGAAGCGGTGTTCGGAGAGGAGGTGCAAAAGGAACATGTGGAAACATAACAACGGAAACGTAACTCATGTGGAGAACGTTGCGCCAAATAATTATGGCTTATTTTCCTTTTCATATCAATACTTACAAACCCCTTTCAATACCACTTTTTAAGAAATTTAAACACGACAACAAAACAAACATTTAGTTGAGCGTATTCCAAAATTTCGGCGATTTATGAAATCACAAATGTTTAAAGGAGGACCTCCAAGAAAGGGGCAGCGACAATTGTTGGAACATTAAAGAATAAAATGAGAGAACCGGGAATGCATGTATCTACGAGCGAGTTGGGTAATTGTATTTAAGTAAGAACCTACAGCTAGATCATTTTTTATAATTATTGATAGCAATATTTGTACACAGTAAGTGAAAACCTTGCTAAGTGCCAAAAACGGAATTCCGAAATTAAGAAAAACTTTTTCAAAAACTCGCGAAATTTGACTGATGCGCAGTCTCGTGGTGGCAATTTGAACTCCTAAGAATGAGAATTTCAGTGAGCTCATTTTACACCGCATTACGCTTGACACTTACCAAGCTTTTCAGCACGAAATGCAAATTTTTACATTCTAGCACTTACCCCGGGTTACATTTATTTTTACATTTAATAAATTTATTGAGCAATTAAAATACAAATTAAAGAGTAGAAGATTGAGAAGCAAATTTACTTGATAACTGCTATTGGACCATGGAAAGAAAAAAATTTAATTGTCCGTTTTTCCTATGTCCTCACCAGAGAGAATATTAAAATAAACACTAACACTCAGTATATTGTATTCCCTTTTCAGATTTCTACAACCTTTTTACATTTCCAACACGCAGTGAGAGGAGTGAGTAAGGATCCCCAAAGACAATAAGAAGGGAATTTGAAACTGAAGTCAGACAGCGCGACATACATATCACACCTCCAATAGAAAATGACATAGTGCGAATTCTGATTTCTCAGAAATTGCCAATTTTAAGTTCGTTAGTTCTGTAATACTCGTTATAATTGTACCAAATATCACCTCTGTAGCAACAGTAATTGAAACTAATTCAAATCAACTTCAGATAGTAGCAGTACCTCTTGGTAACGATCTTATCAGCTTTATGCTGAAAAAATTACGATTTTCGCACTTGTGTGAACTTTCTATTGAGGTGCGTATGCGAAAACCGGTTTGCCCATACTACGACCGCGCGAACGCCCTAGCTAGGGCAATATTAATAAAAGCAGCGCACTGCGACCAGCGCGTCTGCGGCCGCGAGGATCTTTCTGCTTTCGCGCGTGGAAGACGCCGGAGACGGCGCGCGTGTGGCAGCGGGCCGGCTAACATATAAACGCGTGATATATTAAAAGGATGAGCGGCGACAGCCGACTTCTCAGCGACAGCCGGCGACGTCTTCGCCCACCCCGGGGCAGACGCGCTGATATCCCCCTGAATGGATCAATTCCGGGCGCAGCGAACGAGGGGCGGTGCGGCTGACCGAATGAGGAGGGATGGAGAGGGAAGGGAAAGTGTGGGGGTGGGGAAGGTGTGGGGAAGGGATGTGGGGGGGAGTGAAGGGGGAGGGGTGTGAGGGAGGGTGCTGCGAGGGATGGAGGATGTGAGGGGAAGGTGTGGGGTAGGATGTGGGGAGGGAATGAGGGGGGGAGGTGTGGATGATGGATGAGGGGGGAGGGTTGGGGAGGAGTTGAGGGAAGTGGTGGGGGAAAGGTGTGGGGGAGGGTGGGGGAAGGTGTGGGGGAGGGTGTGGGGGGAGTGTGGGAGAGGGATGTGTGGGAAGGATGTGAGGGAGGGGTTGGGGGAAGGATGTGGGGCTGTGAGGGGAGGTGTGGGGAGGGAATGAGGGAAGGGTGTGGCGGAGGATAGGGAGGGAGGAGGGAGGAGGGACGAAGAGCATCCGGTGCTGGTTAATGCAGACGCCCCCCCCTCCCCCAGCGCGGCTCAGGTCGACGCGTTCTGCACCTGCGCGCGCCTTCTGAAAAGACGCTGTGCTACTGCTCTGCTACTGCTCTTGCGCACTGCTCTTGCTACTGCTTTGCTACTGCTCTTGCTACTGCTCTGGCTACTGCTCTGCTACTGCTCTGCTACTGCTCTTGGCTACTGCTCTTGCTACCAGTTCTGTACTGCTCTTGCTTACTGCTCTTGCTACTGCTCTTGCTACTGCTCTCTGTCTTTACTGCTCTTGGCTACTGCTCTTGCTAGCTGCTCTTGCTACTGCTCTTGTACTGCTCTCTACTGCTTCAACAGCTCTTGCTACAGCTCTTGCTATCTTCCCTCTTGCTATGCCTGCATTGCTACTGCTCTTGTACGTCTGCACTGCTTGCTAAACTGCTCTTGCCTATCTCTACGCTCTTGCTACGCCTTGCTACTGTCTTGCTATGCTCTGGTAACTGCTCTTGATACTGCTCTTGCTACTGCTCTTGCTACTTGCTCTTGCGTATGCTCTGTATGCTGCACTGCTTCTGACTCTGTAGCTTGCCTGCTCTGTCTGCGTACTTGTCCTCTGCTACTGCTCTTGCTACTGCTCTTGCTACTGCTCTTGCTACTGCTCTTGCTACTGCTCTTGCTACTGCTCTTGCTACTGCTCTGCTACTGCTCTTGCTACTGCTCTTGCTACCGCTTCTTGCTTTAACTGGGCCTCTTGCTGTACCAGCTCTGCTATCTGTACTGTTTCTAACTGCTCTTTGCTACTGCTCTTTGCTACTGCTCTTGCACTGCCCTTGTTACTTCTCTTGCTACAGCTTTGCTACTGCTCTTGCTATAGCTCTTGCCTACAGCTCTGCTACTGCTCTACACGCCTTTACTGAGCTCTTGCTACAGCTCTTGCCTACAGCTCTTGCTACTGCTCTTTGTACTGCTCTTGCTACTGCTTGCTTGCTTACTCTTTGTCTGCCTTGCTAACAGCTCTTGCTACAGCTCTTGCAATACAGCTCTTGCTAACAGCTTCCCTGTCGCCTTTTTTTACAGCTCTTGCTAATGCTCTTGCTACTGCTCTAGCTTTTGGCTAGGTCGTTTGCTCTTGCTATGCTCTGTACTTGCTCTTGCTATTGTCTTCTACTGCGGGCTACTGCTCTTGCTACTTGCTCTTGCTACTGCTCTTGCTACTTGCTCTTGCATACTCCTCTCTGCCTGATGCTCTTGCTACTGCTCTTGCTACTGCTCTCTGCTTTGCTACTGCTCTTGCTACTGCTGCTTGCTTACTTGCTTCTTGCTATTCTTGTACTCTTGCTAACTGCTCTTGCTACATTGGCTTCTTGCTACTGCTCTGCTACTCTCTTCTATGCCTGCTATGCTCTTGCTACTGCTCTTGCTACTGCTCTTGCTACTGCTCTACTGCTCAGCTTGCTCTTGCTACTGCTCTTGCTACTGCAACTTTATGCCTCTACTGCTCTTGCTACTGCTCTGCTCTGTCTTGCACTCTTGCTACGCTCTTGCTACTGCCCTCCTTTTTTCTTTTTCCTTTTCCTCTTTGTTTTGTGTTGCTTTCTTCCTTCTTTTTTTTTTTTTCCCCCTTTCTTTTCTCTTTTCCCCTTTTTTTTGCTCTTCTTTTCTCTTCTTTCTCTTCCGCTTCCTTCGCTCTTTTTTTCCCTTCTTTCTTTTTTTTTTTTCTCCTTCTTCCCCCCCTTTTTTCTCTTACCTTTTTTTTCCTTCCTTTTTTGCCCCCCTTTTCTGCTTCTTTTTTTTCCCTCTCTTTTCTTCTTCCTCTCTCTTTTCTTCTTTCCCTTTCCCTCCCTCTCGTCTTTGCTCCCTTTCTTTTTCTTTTTCCTCTTGGATTTGTTTTTTGTGGTTTTTGGTTTTTTTTTCACTTTCTTTCCTTCTTCTCTTTTTTTTTTTTCTGCTCTCTCTTCTGACCTCTTCTCGCTTTTTTCCTTTTTTTTTTTCCCTTCTTCTTGGGTTCGCTTTTTCCCTTTTTTCTTTCCCTTTTTCCTTCTCTTCTTTTCTTTCTTTCTTTTTCTTTTTCCCCTTTCCTTTTGCTTCTTTCTTTCTGCCTTTCTCCTCCTTCTTCTCCTCTCTTCTTTTTTTTGTTTCTTTTTCTCTCCCTTTCTCATCTTTCCCTTTTGCCCTTTCCTCTTATCCTCTTTTGTTTCTTTTTTCCTTTTTTTTTTTTTTTTCCTTTTCCCTCCTCTTCCTTTTTCTTTTTTTCTTTTTTTTTTTTTTCTCTTCCCTTTTCCCGCCCTTTTCTTTTTCCTCCTTTTTCTTCTCCTCCCCCTTCTTTTTTTTTTTTTCCCTTCCCTTTCCTTCTTTTTTCTTTTTTTCTCTCTTTCTCCTGCTCTTTTTTTTCCTTTTCCGCTTCTTTCTTCCCTTTTTTTTTTTTTTTCTTTCTTTCTTTTGTTGCTTTTTTTGTTTATTTTGGCTGTGGGCTTTTTTTTGTGTTTTTTCCCCCTTTTCCCCCCTTTCGCTTCCCTCTTTCTTTGTGTTTGATTGGTATTTATTGTTTTTTGGTGATTTTGTTTTTGGTTGTACTTTCCCGTTCTTTTTTTTTTTTTTTTTTCTTTTTTCTTTGTTTTTTGCTATTTTTTATGGCTCCTTTTCCTCTTTTCTTTCCCCTTTTTTTCTCTTTTCGCCTTTTTTTTCTTTCCCCTTGCTCCTTCCTGTCCTTTTTTTTTATTTCTTTTTTTCTTCCTTTCTTGTTGTTTTTTTTCTTATTTATGTTTGTTTGTGTTGTTGTTTTGTTCCTGGGTTTTTGTTTGTTCTTTTCTGTTTTTATTTGTGTGGGTCTCTTCTTTTCTCTTCTCTCTTCTTTGGCCTTTTTTTCTCTTCTTTTTCTTTTTCTTTCTCTCTTTCTCTCTCCCCCTCCTCCCTCCCCTTCTCCTCCTCTTTTTTTTTTCTCTTTCCCTTTTCTTTCTTCCTTCTCCTTTTTGCTCTTCCTTTCTTTTTTCTTTCTTTCTTCCTTTTTTTTTCTCCTTTTCTTTTGGGCTTCTCTGTCTCCTTTCTTTTTTTTTCTCTCTTCTTTTTGCTCCTCCTCCTTTTTCCCTTCTTTTCCTTCTCCTCTCTTTTTTTTTCCTTTTTCCTTTTTTCTGCTTCTTTTTTTCTTCCTCCCTTTTGTTTCCTTTCTTTTCCCTTTCCCTTTCGCTTCCCTTGTTCCTCCTCTTTTTTTTTTTTTTTTTTCTCTCCTCGGCTTCTCCTCCCTTTTTTTTTTCCTTTCTTTTTCCTTTTTCCTTTCTTGTTTGTTTGTGTTCTTTTTTCTTTTTCTTCCGCCTCTTCTTTTGGCTTTGTGGTATTTTCCCTTTTTTTTTTTTTCCCCCTTCCCCTCTTCTTTTCTTTCCTTCTTCTCCTTCCCCTTGTCCTCCTCTTCTCTCTTTTCTTTCTGCCTTCTCTCCTTCCTTTTCTTTGTCTTTTTTTTTCTGTTTTGTTGTCTTTTTTTCTTTTCTTTTTTTTCTCTCTTTTTGCCTTCTTTCCGGCTTTTTCTCTATTTTGTTTTTTTTTTTGTTTTTTTGTTTTTATTTTTTTTTTTTTTTTTCTTTGTTTGTATTGCTAATGCTCTTGCTACTGCTCCTGCTACTCTCTTGCTACTGCTTCTTGCTACTGCTCTTGCTACTGCTCTTGCTACTGCTTCTTGCTACTTGCTCTTGCTACTGCTCTTGCTTACTGCTTCTTGCTACTGCTCTTGCTACTGCTCTTGCTACTGCTCTTGCTACTGCTCTATGCTTCTGCTCTTCTACTGCTCTGCTACTGCTCTTGCTTACTTGCTCACTACTGCTCTTGCTGCATCGCAGTAACCGCCTCCGTAGATGCAAACGACCCCAAATTTTTTTCCGCACTCATGGCATGACAACTAGCACTTCCCATTACCAGGCTCTTGGACTAGCAAGAGATTACGTTCCGGTTGCCTTACGCAAAAGACTTTCAGAGCTGGAGTGACTTTCCCAGAAAAAATCTGCAGATTTACAGTGTTTATAGAATACGGAAGTTTTAAACACATTCTCTTAGTAGTTAGAAGAGAATTATAGGCTAATAAGATCGAACATTGTACCCAATTAATGAGAAAAAACTAATGTATGAACACCATATTTCATATCTGCAGCATTATTTAAATTTCTCTTTGCGTCAAAACAATGATCGTATTATTTGCACGTAATCAAAATGTTAACATGGTTAAAAATTCAAACATAGTACTATTAACTTTCCGCGCAAACAAAGGATTGTTTGATTTGCGTAACAGTTCATGATAATACCGAGCATCGGAGATGAGTGCTTGTCGGAAATTCTTTAAACAAGCATCCCTACGATTTATTCCAGAAAGGACAACAAATGTTCGTATTCAAACACGTGCTCATGCGCCATCCATGTAGTGTTCATATCAATAAACACAGCATAATGTAAAAATTACTGAATCACCTACAATGAGGTTGCTATCAATGAACAAGATACAAATACATTACCAATCAGTCATTCGCATAAATAGAAATTTACCTGTATCTACGTTCAAATACTGCCAACGAAACCTGACTACAAAATGTTTCTTACTTCATTACTCTGCATCTCCAATATATTTCAAACAGATTAATGTCACCATTCCCGGCTCCTTGTTCGACCAATTACCTCCGGAGAATTATATTCCGCAACGTAAAAAATTCCAAAACCATGTTATGAGTAACAATGCAATTTTTAATCTTGAAACAAATTTAATTATTAGAATAGGTTACTTAAATTGGAAAGTGTAAGAAATTAAAAGAGCCACACATCATTTCAACACGTTTTCCTCTTACTCAAAGAGCAGCTGCTACAAACGCCTCCATTCATGGATCTGGACTATGAATTTAAATATTTTCTCTAATTATTCATTTAATGCCCTTCAGACGCAATATTAAGCATCTCAAAGTGCCAAAGATAGGTCACGAGGTCGGGAGCGAGACGCAGACGCCTACGTGGCGTGGCATGGCGCAAGCGATCCTGAGTAGGATGCAGGTGGTGGTGAGGTGATCTGGGGGTGGGTGGGATAATGGAGGTCGGTGGGCATGGAATGGTTGGGGAAACGGAGAGTGGGATGAGGTGGGCTGGGTCGTAGCACGTCGAGGGCGGGGAGAAGACAGTCGGCGCGGGGATCGAGCGGGGGAGCGAGCGGAGGAGAGTTGGGAAGCGGGGCGGAGAGGTGGGCGGGGCGGAGCGAAGTGGGCAGGCCGACAGGGGCGCGCGGAGCGATCTGGGTGGGCTGAGAGGGGGCGGGCGAGATTGGGTGGGGCGGAGCGGCGGGGCGTTGGCAGAGTGGGGCGGCAAGGCGTGGCCAGGGCGGGCGGGGCTGGTGAAGGGGGGGGGGGCCTGGAAGGCGTGGAGGCGGGCGGGGGCGGTGGGGCGTGGTGGGTGGTGGTGGGGCTGAGAATTGCCAGGCGGGGCCGCGATGATGGCAGGGCGAACCGCCTGAGTTACGGCGAGCGTTGACCGCCGCTCGCTAATCTTTCAGGGGGCTCCGCGAGCAGGACCATCGGCCTTCGGCCGTCCGTTAACGCAAGTTTACCGCCGAGCGGCTGCTGCCGGCCGCCTCAATATTTCCTAGCGCCGCGCGTGCCGAGCCGAGTTCCGAGACCGAACCGCGCAATGGCTCGCTGCGGGACTGTCAAGAGGTCCACCGCGACATGCAACTTGGAAAGGAGGCGGCCAAGTGAAACAAGCAGACGTGTGCTGCCAGAACGGAGGAAGGATTGCGCTCACCAGAGGGAAGAATTTAGGCTGCGGAAAAGTGTAGGAAAAGCGAAAAGATAATAAGTGACAGAAAAGAAACTACAACGCAAGGATGTAAAAATTGATTATAACGTAAGAAAATTATCGCGGACCGCAGCTAACAAGTTTAAATTTCGAGATTAACTTAAGAACAAACGAAAAACCTCAATACTTCTATGAATATATTTAATCTCATAGGCGTGTTTATTTCACAAAAATGCTAACAGAAATCTGTTTCAATAAAGTTTTATTTTCACAATATTTACTACTACAATCAACAAAATAATTCTATTTAGACCGTAAAAAAGGCAAAAAGTATAGAAAACAATGTATGCAAAAAGACGCTAAATTTACGATGCGGTTAAGATGGTTCCGGCACTACATATGATTTGAAAAAAACATTGGAGATACAGATGAAAGCAACACCGAAAATAGTTCCGGAAAGAGAACAGCGCTAGTTCGTGGTGAAATATATCAGCAAGCGAGAGAGAGATGGAGGCGAGAGAGAGACGAGCGACGAGAGAGAGAGTGAGCATGAGCGAGAGATAGAGAGAGAGTGAGGGCGAGAGAGAGAGAGAAGTGAGGGCGAGAGAGAGAGAGTGAGGGCGGAGAGAGAGAGGGCGAGAGAGAAGAGGCCGAGAGAAGAGAGGCGAGAAAGGCGAGAGGAGAGAGGGCGACGAGGAAAGGAGGGCCGAGAGAGAGAGGGCGAGAGAGAGAGGGCGAGCAGAGATGAGGCGAGAGAGAGAGGTGAGGGCGAGAGAGAGAGTGAGGGCGAGAGAGAGAGTGAGGCGAGAGAGGAGACGTGGGCGATGAGAGAGAGAGTCGAGGGCGAGAGAGAGAGAAGAGAGGGCGAGAAGAAGAAGAGGCGAGAGAGAGAGAGAGCGAGAGAAAGAGGGCGAAGAGGGCGAGAAGAGAGAGGCGAGAGAGGGGAGAGAGAGAGAGGGCGAGAGAGAGAGAGAGGCGAGAGAGAGAGGGCGAGAGAGGGAGAAAGGGAGGAGAGGAAGAGAGAGGGAGAGAGGAGAGAGAGAGAGAGAGGAGAGAGAGGAGAGAGGAGGAGGAGAGAGATGGAGAGGAAGAGAGAGAGGAGAGAGAGAGCGAGAGAGAGAGGAGAGAGAGAGGGAGAGAGAGAGAGAGAGAAGGGAGAGAGAGAGAGAGGAGAGGAGAGAGAGGGAAGAGACAGGGAGAGAGAGAGGGAGACGAGAGAGCAAAGAGAGAGAGGGAGAGAGGAGAGGATTAGAGAGAGAGAGAGGGAGAGAGAGAGGGGAGAGAGAGAGGAAGAGGAGAGAGAGAGAGAGGGAGGAGAGAGGGAGAGAGAGAGGGCGCAGAGAGAGAGTGAGAGAGAAGAGGAGAGAGAGGGGAGAAGAGGTAGAGAGGGAAGAGAGAGGAGAGGGCGAGAGAGAGAGGCGAGAGAGAGGAGAGGAGAGAGGAGGGCCGAAGAGAGGGCAAGAGGAGAAAGAGAGAGAGGGACAGAGAGAGAGAGATGGAGAAGAGGGAGAGAAGAGGAGAAGAGAGTGCGAGAGAGAGAAGAGAAGAGAGAGGGAGAGAGGAAGAGAGAAGGAGAGAGGAGAGGAGAGAGGGGAGAGAGAGAGAGAGAGAGAGGGAGAGAGATGAGAGAGAAGAGGAGAAGAGACGGAGAGAGAGAGAGGAGTAGAAAGGAAGGAGGGAGAAGAGGAGAGAGAAAGGGGGCCGAGAGAAGGAGGGCGAAGAGAGAGAGAGGGCGAGAGAGAGAGGCGAGAGATGAGAGCGGGGGCAGAGAGGAGAGAGGGCGAGAGAAGAGAGGCTGGAGAGAGAGAGAGAGGGCGGAGAGAGAGGCGAGAGAGGCGAGAGGGAGGCGAGAGAGAGAGAGGGCGAGAGAGAGAGAGCAGAAGAAGCGAGAGAGAGAGAGGCGAGAAGAAGAGAGGCCTGGCGAGAGAGAGAGAGGGCGAGAGAGAGACGAGGGCGAAGAGAGAGAGACTGCGAGGAGAGGAGAGAGAGGGCGAGAGCGGCTGCGATTCGCCGTAGCTTCTAAGATCAGCGCCGCGGCGCGGCCGCCGCGCGCAGCTACATTTTGAATGACGCCCCTTGGAGCCTCGGAATCGCTGAGCGCGGGGCAGTCGTTGGGCGGCTCAGGGGAAACGCTGAGAGGAATGGCCAAGCGTAGGATGAGGGACAAACTGCAGACACGGGGAAAGGAGGCTTACCCAGCGGTGCGCAGAAGCGAAATGTTTAGCAACTGACATTGAGAGGGGAGGTAGACGAGTGGCCTAGCTTACAATACACATCACGTGGTGGCAGTAGTTTCTGAAGTCTCTCCTCTCTTACACTCGTGAGCAGTTGTTGCATCCTATTTGCCAGACATTGACAGAAAACAGAAAAATGACAAATAATAAAAAAAAAAAAAGACTGCAAATTTTCCATGTCATGTATGTTGTCCAATTGAGCTGTGTGTAGTATATTATCGGAAAGATTCCCTAGCGTGCATTAAGAACATTGCGGCTTTTTTAACACACACGCATGAAATTATTAGATGCTGTCAAAGGGATGCTTTTCCTCTTTCTCTGTGACATGGTGCCGTCTAAATATCGATCTAGGACTCGTCGATTTAAATTGTAGGTTTAAATACAAGTAAATAAAGTTCAAAAACCAGTATCTTGGGCAATAAACGCAACCTATCTTGAACTGAAGGTAGATAATTCACGAAATATCTAAGACTTTTTCCATTATCATGATTTTCCATTAGAATGAGCAGAATAATTACGCTATTTGCCACAGAGAAAACGCGGAAATGACAGATAATAAAGAAATACTGCAAATTTTGTGCGTCATGTACGTGAGAAAGCACTAATTTTGGTATCAAAAGCCATCTCAGTTTTCTTTTCACAAATAATATCAAAGCCTCGTGAAATGCATTGATAAAATGAAAAATCAATTGCATAAAATAATATGAGATGAAAGCTTTATTATAATTTCAAAATAATGACGATACTTCTAATGAACATTCGATTACAGCAGCATTTTCTAGAATTTTACAATACCCAGTGAATTAGTATGTTCATTCAGTGAGTATTGTAAAATTCTGTAAGCACATGTAAATAATAACTTCGGGCATATAGAAGTATGTTCACTTTGAGTATGTTGAAAACCATATTCATTTTGGATGAGTCAAACGAAGGTTACGTTTGCTCATAAATTGTTAGAAGAGCATATTATAAATAAACAATTGTAAAAACATCTTGTTAATACCTATCTACTTTGAAATATATATGTTCTTAATACTAGACGAAAGAAATGTTAATAATCGACTGATAAGAATATTAAATTCACATCGACGTGCAAATAAGTTTCGTGATGCCGCAGGTGCAGCGCGTGAGCAACACAAACTCTGCGTACGAGAGTTTTCGGGGCACTGGCCGTTGAGCGCGGGGGCGGCGCGGTCCGCGCGACCGGCCGGGAGAAATGCGACCGGGAGCAGGGCGCCGGGGCCGCCAAACGAGTCGGCGTTTTGAGCGAAGAGCGACGCGGGTAAACAGACGGGCTAATACGCGCGCCGGCGTCGGGCGGCCCCGAACGATCGTCCCGCCCGCAGCGGCAAAGAGGAGAAGGACCGTTTCATGTGCAAATGAGAGGAGCCGTTTTGCGACAAAGTAAGCGGCGGCCCACGGCCAGACTTCCGCTCGCCTCCAGCCCCGCCCTCGCCGAAAGCCTTCCGACAAATCAGGGAGGGCCGTTCCGAACAACTACGCCAACATATTTGCCACACTCGAATAGTAGTTTCTGCAATTACTTTACAATGTTAAGCTTTATTGCACGAGTATATATTTTAAAAACGAGCGACGTTTGTAGCGAGTTTTTTTTTAAAATGAACCAATGCAATAAATCAACATTATAAACGCATTTTTCGTTTAACAGCTTTTTAAATTTATAAGAGAATCAAACTTAATTTTGCGCAACAACTTTGTGACGTCTCGGGTATTTGACATCGTTGTGAGAAAACGGTGGTCGGCTGTTCCGTTTACCTTCACCTTCCCCAAAATTATATCGCTATGATTGGCTGAACGTTTGATTTCATTCCTGACGTAAAATGGTAATATGTCATCATTTGCGTCGTAAAATGTACGATTATGAACGATTACTTGCAACTGGAAAGGCCGTTTATAATGCTAGTATACAAAAAATTAAATTATTGCATTAGTAGCAATAAAATGTAGAAAATAAATATACAATTCAAGGTATCTGAAATGAGCAGTCGGGCCCGATATACAGTTTTACTGCGTCCTAAACATAATGATGCTATTATAAATTAAATTCTGAAGTTTCATAAAAGAGAAGCTCCTAATATAAAACAGAAATAGATAATTATGCCCTTTTAGATAGCACACGTACTATTTTACAACAATTGTTTCACTATTAATAAGGATTTTTTCTCTTATTTTAATTGACGAATTTGTAAGCCGTCACAGCACTAATTAATTTTTGTATTGTATAGATGATTAAAATTTACCAAACTTTTGTTTTTCTTTTCATTTATTAAGAAAATTAAAAAACACCGATCAAAACGGTTGTTTAAGTTATATGAGAATCATAAAACATCATTTGAAATATATGCAGTTTTATTCATAATTCAAATTCCAAGCTGGCTACGTTTAAATAATCTGGATGGACACTCACAGCCATCCACAAAAACCCATCAAAAATTGTATTTGTTAATAACGTAATGAAACTAATTGTATTTCACGGGAGAAAATAATACAAATCTGCATATTATACATAAAATGTGCTAATTTTCAATGCACATAGCTTTCCAGCAAGACGAAAACTTCGTTACACATTAATAGCAGAGTGGCAAATTGTATCATGTGGTTTGAAAGTTACGTTTTCCCCATTCATATTCAAATTAATCATCATTTATTTATTCAATAAAATTACATTAAACGCAAACAGGACATAAAAAGTGCAAAAACTTCCTAAAATCGAAATGTGAAAATAGCTGGTAATTTTGTTAAAATAAGCAGAATAAACTGACTTGAAAATTACTTCATTTCACGCATTTATCTATCTTACTCGTTAAAAATCCAAAAATCGCACTAAAATTAACAATAATAAGTGATACACATATCTTATCAGACAAAAAGCAATTTACGCTATTGGAACTACAGAAAAATATTACTTCTAACACATTTACTTAATTTCAACACTTTTTCCAAATTTTAAGAAACCGAACTATACATTCACAATAGATACGAAGACTTTTTTGAATTTTCAAAATTACTTCACAATCAACTACCTACCTGATTTAACATGCGAGCAGAGCGTATCAAGAGCAGCATAGAGCAAAGCGTTGGTCGGAATTACCCGATGTATCATTGCTAAACCATCTATAGCTATCGCCCCGTCTTGGTGAGATAGGCAAGGCAAGGCGGGGATGGGTCGGTGTTGGCGCGATGGCGGGGGCGGGGAATGGAGTGGTGGTTGTACGGGAGGGCGTGGCGGAGCAGGGACAGGTGCGGGCTGGCAGAGGAGGGGGCTGAGCAGGATCTCGAGAGTGGGCGTGGCCAGGCAAGGGAGGGCAAGGCCAGGCGGGGATGCGGCGGACCCGGCTGCGGCGTGGCGGGCCGGGCGTGGCGGGGCCAGGCGTGGCGGGTGCCAGTCTGAGGCGAGGCCTGGCTGGGCGCGGGAGGGCCAGCTTGGGCGGCGGTTCGGGCTGGGCGGGGCGGGGCCGGGCTGCGGCTTGGGCGGGCCGGGCTGGGCTGGGCGCGGCCGGGCTGCGGGCTGGGGGGCCAGTCTGGCGAGGCCGGGCTGGGCGGGCCGGGCTGGGCGGGGCGTGGCGGGGAGGGGAGGGGCCAGGCTGGCGCGGTCGGGGCTGGCGGGGCGGCTGCCGGGGGGGGGACTGCGGCGGGGCCAAGTCTGGGCGAGGCCGGGCTGGGCGGGCGGGGGCCGGCGGCTGGGCGGGGCCGGGCTGGGCGGGGCGGGCGGGCGGGCGGCTGGGCCGGGGCCGGGCTGGCGGGGCCCGGGCTGGGCGGGGCCGGGCGGGTGGGTGGACTGCGGTGGCCGGGCGGGGCCTGCGGCGGGGCGGGCTGCGGCGGCGGTGGCCTTGCGCGGGGCGGGGCTGCGGCGGTGGGGTGGGTGGGGCATGCGGAGGGGCGGGGCAGGGCTGGGCGGGGCCGGCTGGGCGGGCGGGCCAGGCGTTGCGCGGGCCAGTCTGCGATGGCCGGGCTGGGCGGGGAGCCAGGCTGGGCGCGGTCGGGCTGGCGGGGCGGGGCGGGGCCGGGCTGGCGGCGGCCGGGCTGCGCGGGCGGGCGCGCGACTGCGGTAGGCCCGTCGGGGCTGCGGCGGGGCGGGCTGCGGCGGGCGGGCTGCGGCGGGGTGGGGCTGCGGCGGGTGCCGGTGGGGTGGGGTATGCGCGAGGCGGGCCGGGCTGTGGCGGTTTGCGCGGTGCAGCATGCATGAGGGCGACGTGGGCGACGTGGACGGGTGGTGGTGCAGGCCATGCATGTCTTTCATGCGGCACTGTTCACTCGACCTACTCCGCGCCCGCCGCACGCCTGCCCCTCCCGCCTCCCTCCCAAAGGAACCGCCGCTGCCAGCACCGCTCCCTCTGGGCCCCCCCCCTATTTCCCTCCCCAAGGCGGTATACACGGTGCAGATTCTCGAACAGTTTCTGTACAGAAACTTGGAAATCCCAAACTATACTTCATTGTTTTTATTGTGCAGTCTCAATGTCACGCACGACGAAGTGAAAGGGAAGGCAGGCTCCAATAGGGAGCCGTAAAAGAGGAAGTTGTAGTAACGTTGCAGCTCTCTATTGGAGCCTGTCTTCCCACTCGCTTTTTCGTACGTAACCTTGAGACGCCACGTAAACACATAATGGAAGTACAGAATTATAAGAGCCAAAAGTCGCACATACACGGTTTGTCCGTTTTTTGTAGGAATTCTGGATGAAACGCATCAAGACGCCCGTAAAGGGTCCAACCGGGAAATAACTGAATTGCGCAGTTCGAGTACTTTCTGTGCGTGCGTTCTGGCTGTGATCTTTATTAAGTATTAATTAACCATGAGAAGTATAGAGAAGAGAAATAGACAGGCAGAAATAGGGAAATAGGGGCTATAGCACAATAGCACTTCACGCAATCGCACTGTGACACACCAAACCACAAAATTGAAATGGCCGATCGTCACGCCGGGTAAACAAATCCGTTAGTGAACGATTCTACCGATAGAGGCGCTTGAGTCAAACTGTAAGATTTCTGAATGAAAAATTACGAACACGCTCAAACGTTTTCAAGCAGCAATCGAGCAGTCGGAACGTTTTTTGTACGTCCACTCAGCATAAAAACTGTACCGTGTACAGCGGCCTGAATTCTTTCGCACAGCCCGCCTCGTCGCTTTGCCTCTTTACGTCTTCTTAACTTCCCCTGCCTCTCGCTAACTCCAAAGTACATCCTCGCATGCTGCGCCTATTATACCTCTCAACTCGTCTCGAGGCTCTCGAGGAAAGCACTGCTTAGGCTACCCCGAATTTTTAATAAACAGCACAGCTTTCAAGCAAGACGTTAATACCTTCGTTACACATTAATACTTCGCCTGACTTGTGCGGCTACACAGGTACGCCTCAAGTACTCCTATGCAGTGTACTATGATAACAAATAAAGGAAAAATCTACGGACACGATTTAATGATCAGGAGATAAAAAGATAATTCTACATTATTTGGTAGGCTGAATTATAAAATAATCATTTTTTCTCTGTAATGTCACGATTTTTCTTAATTTTAACCATTTTTTTTTTCAGAGTGAATTTATTCACATTATCCCGAAACATTTGCTAATAAAAGGAAACTAAAAATCGCTATAGTATATCTGCCTGAAACTATACATTCTCTGATTCATTATTTCAGATATCACACATCATATGTACTTCTCGTCACATTTTTTTTATAGCGAAGTACACATAAAATACTTTATTAGCGAAGCCGGTCATTCTTTTTCAAACATTGCAGAAAATCGGCTACCTCAAGGTAATGTCTTACTAATTCAATATATTTAATTACAGTGAATGGCAAACTGATTACTTGTGGTTTTAATATACAAAATACTAATTTGTGAAAGATGAGTGATCGAATATTAAAATTATTATTACTGATTTTACACCACAAATGATGTATTAATTATCTATTAAGTCCAAGTAATTCTGTAACATTCAGGCAACGTACACTTACAACATTGTGTCATAATACAAGACCAATTTGCGACTCACCTCTACGCAGGTACAACCTCTTGTACATTTCAGAGAACTAGAACACAACCAGCAACTCACCTGAAAAAGAAAGAAAGCGACTTTAGTTTTCATTACATGACAAATATACAAAAAAGATTTAGTAAAATATCCGTTTAATGGGTTGCTTAATACATACACGAAACAGCGATAAAATATTTTCAACTAGGCGTGATTATTACAATTTCTGCATTTAGAACTCTTTCTACGTGTTACTCTCGTAAGAAAATACGACACCTAGCGCATGCTTATTTCGCACATTCTAACTTAACTGCATGTTTTCGGAGAATATCCATTTTGGTGAAAATCCTGATTAGGTAGAGATTAGGCACTGAAGTCGTTCAAAGGAAGACGTATAAGCATACTGCCACTTTCAGAAAAAAAATATTTTTTGGTAACGAATGTATTTTAAACTCAATTACGTACACGATTAAATAATTCACTTCGTACTACATGAGCAAAAACATCCACCTTTACGGTGTCATGAATCAAAACGTAGTTTTCTGTGGGAAAAAATTAGCCTATTTTCCTAGAGAAACATATAATTTATATTACGTGGTA
Source organism: Gryllus bimaculatus (assembly GCA_017312745.1). Taxonomy (NCBI): domain Eukaryota; kingdom Metazoa; phylum Arthropoda; class Insecta; order Orthoptera; family Gryllidae; genus Gryllus; species Gryllus bimaculatus. The sequence continues at coordinate 522,843 of BOPP01000179.1, forward strand.
AATACGAGTAATTAAAAACACAAAGAAATCCTTTCTTTCAATAATGTATAAGCTTTTGAAAATCTACCAATATTTTAACAGATTTCATATAAAATATTCAATCAGCATTATTAACGTCTTCTTTATCATTGTATCTGATAGATTATGTTTAAATACCATAGCAAAATCCAAGTGACAATTATATACATGAATTCGATCGTCTTAATACAGTGGCAACAATACAGGCAACTAGAAACTCAAAACGGAAGATATCATCCGTTATACTTCAATTAAAACTTTAGGTCCGTTGACAATCAGCTGTGATGCTGTTTGGAGCGGGAGATTGAACGTCACTAGAGTGACGTCATTACAATGATATTCAATTACAGTGACGTTATACGTCACACTATACATAGGTCACACTATACATAGGTTATACTTCCATTAAAACATAAGGCCTGACACTTTTCAGCAGTGGTGTCGCCTATCGGGAGCTTTAGTGACGTCTCTCCAGTGTCGTCAACCTCCCGTTTGGTTGACACCGTAACAGCTGACCAAGTGTCAACGAACTTATTGCTTTAAACGAAGTGTAGCTACCTACCGAGAACTGAGTGTTCCCAGAACGGGGTGGGGAGTGGGGGCAGCGGCCGAGGTGGGCCGTGGGTGACGAAGCGAGAGGGGCCGGGAGGGGCAGATGGAGCAGCTGCCAAGGCCGTTGGGGTTCCCCGTTCTCGCTCTGCCAAGGCCCCCTTCACCTCTTCCCCACGCACATTACACTCCGTTCAGTCACGACTGCGATTATTTCGACGGATATTTCAGCCAAATTACATGGGGGAGGAGTGATCGGTGAGGCTTTAGAAGAAATGATTCGCATGAATTTGACGAATTTCGGATAATTTTTGCTAGGAGGTCGGAGAATTCCCATTTATTTTGTCATCCTGTCAATTGAAGAATACTTGAATGAAAACTATTTAAGTTTCCACAATTCAAGAAGAGGGAACTTCTTAGCTTTTATTTTTAAGAAATTTTACGAGAATGTTTCCATTTTGGACCACCACTCAACTGAACGCATACTGTCACTTATTAAGTTGAGTCGTATAAAGTCTGCCAGCGTCGGGACTCGCACCTAGGACCTCTGCGTCTTCGAAGCTTCAGTTCACGCGAATCATAACACGCACTCTCGAACCCACTTTCACGGCAACGAAAAAGGCAAATATTTAATTACATTGATGATTTGTGTAGTGAGTAAAACAGGTTAAAAGACTAAGAAACCTTGCCAAAATTGTCTCATGCCTTTCCTTATCTAAACCTAAAGTATTTTCCAACTGAAATAAGTGTATTTTCCAACTGAAATAAGTGTATTTTCCAACTGAAATAAGTGTATTTTCCAACTGAAATAAATATATTTTCTTACTGCAATAAGACTTAATATTTAAACTTCAATGCATGTATTCAAATTTACGTAAGTAACAATGTATTAGGCCTTGTGCAAAACATGTCTTCGCATTGTATTGAGTGATCTGTGTCAAATATAAGAAACTAAAACGGACGAACCAATAATACACTAAGTAATTTTGTAATGAAACGAAACAATATGTCAAAAAGGAAACGTCCAGTAACGAGATTTTCATTACACCTGAATTCCAGTCACTACTTTTCACCCTTTATTTTTCTTCGAGAAGTAGGAAATGCCTTCATAACGCCTCGTAAGGCTTTCTCTTCCTCTGTTTAGTTGACCGTGTGTGTTCTGCCCGCAAGGCTCCCCTCCCCCGAACAAATCGAGGCCCCCCACCACATTCCTCTGCGTGAACTGAAAGCAAAACAACTCGACGAGGAACACTTCAACCGCGCAGGCAGACACTCAGGTCAGTTAGTGCGATGGACACCGGTGGCAGGGAAGTAATGGCTACGCGATTCGTTTTGACGTAAGTGCGTTTCCTGGATATGTTTAATGCGGACGTAGGTTTGAGATGACACGCTATTTTTGCAGTAACAGTGAAAACAGTTTGACGGAGGAAGTGCAGCATGGTTCGGGATTCCTATCCCGTTCACGTGTGTAAAATATTTCCGTCATTAACGCTACTGATGGTGTTAGTGTTCAGTGATGTATCGCTCAGTGAAGAGTTACTATTAGCAACAAAGTGCTGCCCAGACGATGAGATGCTGAACACCAACCTGCGAGAATGTTACAAAAACCCCATCACATCGTACGACTCCTCGGAAGACAGCGTGGCCAACCGCGACACGACAAATCCTGCGCGAGTGGAGTGGTTACCGGGTCACCTGCAACTTCGCAACAGCTCAACAGTGCGACGCGGTCATTTCCCGAAGTGCTCCTCGCGCCTCACGTTGCGTCTGGTAGATCCGCCGGCCGGGCGCGCGCAGCTCCTCGTCAACGGAACTCTCGTGCTTCTTTCGCCCACCGCCAGGGGCGCCGCCCAGCGGACGCTGTTCCGCCCCGAAGACTTCTGCATGGACCTCGCGGCCGCTGACGGCCGCCGACAGCGCGTCTTCTTGCTGTGTCCGTGCGACGGCTTGCAGTGCGTGAGCAAGTGCTGCGCGTTTGGGTTCGCGAAAACTTGCGAAGGGTTACGATGCGAGTGCGTCAAACACGCCGAGGAATGGCAGCCGTTTCACAGCGGCAATATACACGCCTCTCCTACAAACAGTGTCGCGTACGAGATCCTGGAAGCAAACGAGCCACCGTGCCCGCAAGGCTCCCATTTGTGGTTCGACAATCCCATTTACAGACCTCGTCATGTCCTGCTGCACTGGTGGCAATACCCAAACGGACACTTGTTCAGGGATAATTTGGAGAAGTGCGGAGAAATAGTCATTCACAATAACAGTCAGCTCTCCTATACAACAATAGGCTACTGCTACCTCTCTCTACCTTTCGACGGGTTTTTCGAACTGGGATCGATGTTGCACATCCCCGCCGCAGCACTCCTCGCCCTCACCATGATCACATTAGCGACTGCTTCAGAAAAGAGTGTGTCGGCGCATGGCTGGGTCCACTATAGGGCGATGCAGTGCCACATCGCATCCTTGCTGGTGTCCAACACCATTCTGGCCACGTACCTTCTTACTGAGGATAAAACCATGTTTTGCCTCACGACACGTAAGTCTTCTAGAAAAAGATTCTACACGTTCTAGTCGTGGAATACTTACACAATTTTGTAACTTTATCTATTACCGAAAAAAGAGCTTTCTTTGGATCTCCTCGCAAACATGTCAACTTATTACATTCTCAAAAGTTTTCAATTTTCCAAGTTGCATACTCAGATAATAATGGTGGTATTTGTAAACAATAAATATTATATTTTTACTTATAGCTATCAATTAGAATGTCTAGCTATAGATTTTCCTTCTACAAAAATTATATTGCAACTTAAACTTATCAATGCCAAAGTGTGGGACAGATCCTCAGGATCGCTAGCTCTGCTAAACACTACTCTGGTTTTGGATTATGGACAATGTATTTTAAAATTAGTAAATTTTGCTTTCTCATCTTTTCAAAACTATTATTGCAGGCCCCGCGAGAACAATATTTGTATCTACTTTATTGCACGATTTAAATATTGGGATATCCTACGGCTAGAACTGGAAGAAGAGGGTTACGCATTCATACATTCGGAAAGTTCGACATAATCCAAGTTTTTGGTATTGAAGCTTCCGATTAGATGATGGGAGTTCCCCTTCTTTACAGTTTCTGAGTTTGGGGACCTTTAAATATAGTCACTATATTTAAGTCTAACAATGTATTATGTTTTGTTTTCTTTGCAGCTATGGCCATGTATTTCTCATTAGTATCCGCAGCCTTCTGGCTCAACGTTATCTGTGTGAATATGACATGTGGATTTCGGTAAGTACTATATTTTTATTTCTACTCCACACAATAAATGTTTGCTGTTACACTCTCTATAACATATCCTTTCCATTTCCGCCTCTATTATTATTGTTAATCTGCATCTAAAACTATGCAGGAATCAAATATTAAATTTCAAAACTATTTTACGGGAGACCTTCCTATTGAGCTCCCAGTGTTATTAATTTTAATTTCAAACAAAGCTAGGACCAGGGAAGACACTGTAGTTATAAATTATTAAAACAATCCACCACACATCGTTTTCCACAAATCACTATTGTAATTTTATGCCTATAGAAACTTTACTTCATAATGTGGCCATTTGCTTCCCTGATTTTGCTTCTTGTGAATAAAAATATAAAGATGTATATCATTGCTTTAGAAGAACTTTGCACATGCGGTGACTCACGAAATTAATCATATACAGTAAGCAGAAATATCACAATATTACACTTCAAAGCATCATTTATTTATTTTGAACCGCACACTCTGCATTGAAACACGAACTGGCATCAATACATGTCGTTCCGACTAATTTGAAACAAAATAAACAAAATTATTAATAAAATTATCAAAACGTGGCATTTTCCGCAACACAAAATTCATCATACACTATGCTGTTTTAATTAATATTTCCGAGTAAAAGGAAACCCCTTGGTGGCGTCCAGCGAAGTTTGATGGCACGAAATGCAGAAGCAGCTACCTTGCTTGGCTAGGAGAAATTCTATTCCATTCCCCCATTATTATTTTTGTCAATTTGTCTGATGTCCCTACCAAAAAAAGCAAATTTGATAGAGATTCAGAGACTGTTTGGGAGATTCCAGACGCTACGAAGTGCTGTATTCATGTAATAACCAGTAGCACACAATGGATGCCGTATGTCTAGGATCGTAGTTATTTTGAAATCTTTAGAATGACTCCAAGCCTAAATTTTATTCACTGGTTCTCACATTTTTTCTTTAGTAAGTTCGGTAGCATGCAACCCCTAACCTTCATTGAACCGCCACAGTGTTCTACAACCTAATTTGGCTTGCGACGTACGAACTTCTGTCCATTCGATCCTCAAAGATGAAATTAATTTCCGTCACACAACATTCCGGTAAGGATATTTTTATGCTTCTTTTATACCCAAGGCCTAGCTGGCGTAGATGACAAAATATTCCCCTTGGTTTGCGAGTGAGCGCATATTATTCGCTGAGTATTCTAGGATTCGAACTCCTATGCTGCTAATATTGTAGTACAAGTCTTTTCACTCGTTTAAACTCTTCACAAACACAAAAATGTTTTTGAACAATGTACTGTTCAAAAGAGGTTGTTGAAATGTTTATTGGGTGCCGTGCTTTATAGCACTTTCGTATATCACAATGTTCACAGATCGCCAAAAGCCACGCCCATGATTAACAGAAGAAGCGGGCGCAGAATGTTTCTGTACTACTCATACTACGCGTGTGGGTCATCCGCCGTCATGACAGCACTCACCGCTAGCATGTGGTACGCTCAAGAGGTTCCACATGGCTGGGTGCGACCAACTCTTATGGAAACACGAAGATGTTTCTGGGAGGACGGTAAAATTGCATAGTTGGTCTTCTTTTATTAAATGCTTACTATTTCAAAACCAAAAAAATGTATTCATTCATAGATCAAAAGGACGTCTCGTCTTTCTTCTTGATATTTTTGGCGAAAATTGTGTTCTCACACCAATCAATATTGTCAGCAATTATTTAAGTATCAATATCTTCTCTTTTGAAATATGTTGTAGGTTAACAAAACAAATAGAAAATTCACAAATGATGTGTCACTAGTAAATTCAGAAATGATGTGTCACTAGTAGGGTAAGTTCGGGCTAGATGGCCTTAGTATTTTTTTCTACATATTATGGCATAATTACGTGAAATAAAAACAAGCGAAAGTCGAAAAAAGAAAACCTTATTCTTTATACAATCTTTATACTTATACAATACTTTATACAATCTTTATCTTATTCTTTATACTTATACTTTTTACAATTTCCTTTAATTACAACTGTCAACTCATCTCTTTCGTATCTTATGGGTCAGATGGCCTTACCAGTTCGAATATAATGGCCACTGCCTATTTTGAGCTATTATAGTACACTTTTCTTTCGCATATTGTAGCATCCTACAGACTGGCAAAGTGTCTAAGAGCAACAAAACCTTCACCGATTACATTCCACCAACATTGTTCTCTCGGCCTATTAAGCTCCAAATGAACTGGTTAAGTCGTAAGTTCAACACTAAGTCCGCGGCAGTCCACTCTGGCGGATTATTTTACAAACTTTGTAAATTGATCATCTCTCTCTCATGGTCATCTACCCAGAACTTACCATACCATGGGACTTATGTGACGCAAACGACCTGGTAACAACGCTGTTGATTCAAATAGAGCGTCGAAGATTTGATTTTGGAGTAAGGATGTATAAAGTGAAGGTAAAATACATGGTATTCATAAATCGGCATATATTCATTAGATTACAATTATTATTCATTATTATAATATTCATTATCATATTATTCATTAAATAACAAATTCTTATTGAATGCGAAAAACTAAGTTTCAAATTTTTGGTAAGCTTAGTCCTCTCAGGACTAGATATATGAACATAATACTAGATAAATCCATAAATGTTTAAAATATATTACAGGTGAAATTCATAATTAATGAACATCAGTAGAGTATTTCTGAATAAATGTTAGAAATTCTAGAGTGTGTGAAGAGATCGAAGAGAATCACGTTTTGCCAATTAATATGTGTTGGGAAATTTCACACAACGAAGTCACACAAGTAATATTTGCTCTTGATTATTTGAAGATAATCCATATTTTGTTTTTGTCGTTGTTAAAATTGTTGTGCATGAATACAGAATAAATTAACATTACAAGAAGTCTGTAAAAAAATATGGACACTAATTCTTCAAATAATCATGAATGATTATGACAGGCTAAAAAAGGCGGAAATAAAAACTTTTGCTCTTCATTAGGCAACTCCTCCGTGGCGTTGGGCGGACAAACTCGGGTATACGACTGTGCTGGAATGTGACCTGCCAATGACTAATTAATGGGGAGGTCTCTAATTATCAGGGACAAATGCCACATGTACAACTTCCGTACATGGAATATCCCTCCACATGATCTATAGCACAAAGCTATCATCTTCGATTCCTTTACGTGCCCTAGAAGTTAATAACATTTATTCCGAGACACAGCTGTATCTTGTAATGCAGAGCGCCCAAAAGAGAGAGATGGGGGGGAGGCTGAAGCTAAACGGAACGCCGACTACGT
>BOPP01000179.1:532354-550648 GCA_017312745.1 Gryllus bimaculatus
GAGGCTCATGCGAGGGCTGTCTTGGTTCCGCAAGAAGAGGGCGCCGTGAAGCTGGCGACGTTTGCGTACTTCTACGGCGCGTGTGCGCAAAGTTATTATCTTCGATTCTCTACATGCCCTAGAAGTTTACAACATTTATTCGAGACACAGCTGTATCTGGTAATGCAGAGCGGCTCAATGCGAGGCTGCTGGTTCCGCAGAGAGGGCTTCGTGGAAGCTGGCAGTTCGCGTAGCTTCTACGGGCCGTGTGCGGCACAAGTTATCATCTTCGATTACTCTACATGCCTAGACAAGTTTACAACATTTATTCCGAGACACAGGCTGTATCTTGTAATGCAGGAGGCTCATGCGAGGCTGTCTGGTTTCCGCAAAGAGGGCCGCCGTTGAAAGCTGGCGACGTTCGCGTACTTTATCGGGCCCGTTGCGCGATCGCTGCTGAGCACGGACGCTGTTTGGCCGGGCCTTCAAAATCGCGCGCCGGTGCGCAGGCCTGCGCCGCCGGCGCGCTCCGTGCTGCAGGGCAAGGCCGGCGAAGCAGCTCGCGTCCAGGTGAGGGAGTTACTCGCACGATGTCAATATACCCGAGTCGTCACAGCGAAGGATGTTTCGCAAAATTAAGATTGATTCTCTTATAAATGCATAATGCTGCTGTACAAAACAATATAGTATGCAACTCGTTAATAATGTTGCTTTATTACATTCGTACAAATTTGAAAACTCGCTCCTGTAGTCGCCTGCTTTCAAAACATGTACTCGTGCAATAAAGCTTAACATCACAAACTAATTGCATAAACTTCTATTTATTTGTTTAAAAATTGAAAATATGTGTGAAAAAGACGAAAATATTTATTTTTATATACTTAAAAATTGAAAAATGTATTAAAATGATATTTACTTTTTATAAGCTTAAAAAATTTAAAAAAAAGTGTATTAAAACGACGAAAATATTTATTTACAACCCGGATGAAGTGAAACCCAGTAACCAAGACCGATAGATGTCGAATTAAAACAAGACGTCATCATCTTCAACATTCTGCACTTTTCGTCAGTGTACCTGAGGAAGGTTGGGAGTAGTTCGTGTTATGAGTGTGTATTATCTCTCGGAGTATCATTGCGTGATTCGTCAGTAGTGTTAGAATGGCCCTTAGAGATATTCATGGTTTGTGAACCAAACTCAGTCCACTCAATCAGGAAAGTCCCACAGTAACATGTAATGTGTGACCAACCACTGCATTCCAAACTGGTACGTCTTTCCCCACATATCAAAAAACTAGACAGTATTAGAATTAAAAATTCTCAAAATATTCATTTATTCACACAAATTTTAGAAAAATAAGCAAAAATGTTTGTTTCGACGAAAATATTTATTTTTATGCAACGTAAGCAAAATATTTATATTTAGGCGGTATGCTATTAGGTATATGGAAACTATGGGGCGCCTCTTGAATTTCCATTAAACTTTCAACGTTCAACATTAAGAGTAAAACAATATGTATTAACTTAAAATACGAGTGATGTCTGTTGCCGCCTAATCTATCGTAACTGGTACACCTTTATAAAATATCTTAGTTTAATCAGAGTATCACATCTTAACAATACGAATAGCTTGGGATAAACTACACCTATTGACCACTAAGCACACATGACTCTTGCTACCAAAAACTGCGACTATTAAGTTAATAGAATTTGAAACACAGCCTTTGTCAACACAGATATGAAAAGAATGTGTATATAATGAAAAAGGTATTAAATCACCTTCCAGGTAGAGTATAATATTATGTCCAAATAATAATATAGTTTCCATGCACTGAGGAAATTTTATATGATAATTAAAAACCAAAGAACAAGTTCAAACATGTTATTTTTCACATAAAATACAGTAAAATAGAGCTCTATCGGAAAATCCACATTATAAAATGTTTTATAGCTTCTATCGTGCACATCCTACCATGCCAAATTTCCTTCTGCATGCCTTTGCCAAATGTCTTGAATTGAAAACTACGATATTTTCGAACGAATGTTTACTCTCAATTCATTGCCGTTCGTAGCATAAAACAACGGCCTCAAAGAGCCAGTGAAAGAGAAAGATTAAAAAAATATCCGATTGGCTTTATATACTGTTTATCCACGTGGTCGGAGAAGATTAAATGGCTGATTACTATATCCAATATAATAAAGCTCCTTGCAGTAGATAAAATGGCTAATTACAATACACAATAATGTAATAAAAGTTTGGGTAAGATAAAACGTTCTTTAATGTACTCTATAAAGTCAAAATTTGTTTTTGAGCTCATTAGTAAATACACACTCGCAACACCTTGCTCATGTATAATCAAAATAAATGTTCATAATGATCTCTTTTAGCAACCTCTATGATCAATAACAACAAAATGTAAAAACAGTGGGGGCATATATTTTCAGACCGATTACACAGTGTTAAACTCTGCCATATTATATCATATTAATCTGAACCAAATATGTACATTCTTTTTTTTAATTTTTTATTAAAACAAAGACTACATAGATACGCTGATTCAAATGTATGTTGAATATTAAGCTGCATTCGACGACTATTGACATTGTTTGCACTCATTGTCATGGCGGAGGATTCCGCCGTTCAAGTGCAACAAGGTGTTTGCGGAGCAGAACGACGTCCCGGGTTGTGACGTAGCAGCGGGAGGAGGGGCAGACAGCAAGGCGAGCAAGGAGATATAGTACACCGCACACTAGGATCTTGTTTGTGCTTAGATATTGTACATGCTAATCTTGTTTACTCTTTCTTCCCAATATGGAATTCTCTTTCTTGCATGAACTGTGACCTATTGCTTCCACTATGGAATTTATTTCAGCAGAAATGAATATGGGTTCGTTTTTGCTGCGTATTGTCATCGACTTCCCCGTTGTACTCGTAGTTTTATATCGAATAAAACTGTGTTGAAGAAATGCTTCCACAGTTCCGTTACTACGCTCATAAAAAAAATCGAAATCGTATTATTGATGCGATTCCAATACTTTCCCTACCTGTACTGTTGTATAGAATAAGAGGAAAGTAAAAATAAAAGTTCTGCGTGAGCTATGGGAGACTAGAGAAACACTTCATAACTTGCACAGCGGAGTTGCAACGAATTCTCTTCTTCCAATGCGAATGGTGAGACGAAATTCGAAAATTATGCAAGACTGCAACTTCTTACGGATGCGAAAGGTCGGTTCACAAGATCTTTCATAACGACTTGAACATTTCGAGAAGAGTTTATGTAAATAAGAGTTCCTGGCATCGTAGCCTGCACCGTACACACACAAATAGTGATGATTTAACACACTTTACTAGGTTTCGTGTCACAGAGACATTAATTACTAAAACAATGAGTTATTACACAACTAACTACTTAACGCCAAACCCGTTTTTTTTTCACACATAACTGCGAAATTTGGTTTAATGATCAACGATCTGATGGATAATATTGTAACAATTCCTGAAAAGAGTACATAATTCACAGCGTTTCACGAATGTTCTTTGCAGGAGCATTCAAACTATCCAACACGCGTTTTTCTAGGATTCTTCCAAATTATCCTAGAGGAAATCGGTTAAGAGGTGTGCTAATCGATTACTCTCGTCGAGAGGAATCGAAGGAACTACTAATCACCCTCGTAGGAGTCGTATCACCAAATAAGCATTTTAGGTGGCTAAAGAAAATATTGAGAGAAATATCTTAGAATCGTCTGGATGGATCGGCAAACAAATATCAGGTCCTCGTCAAGACATCGAGACGCGTAGAATGACACCTCATTTGCTAGATTAGTGCACCGAAAGGGGGCCTTATCGTGAGTGTCCGAAGCAGGTTATTCATAAACTAGCCTATATAAATCTATAAGCCTATGGAAGCATATAATATAAGGTTAAGTAACTAGCCTATTAAAAATATCCATATGAGGCATCGTTTTCAACAGAATTAGTGCAACTGCAACACGCGAAAACAGTACTAATAAATTATTTGTGTTTTACCGCGCAGTATATAATTATAAACTATTCTTTATACATGCCAAAAAGACGAACTCAATATTTTTATTCTTTCATAAAATAAACGTTGGCAACTGTTAAGCATTTCTTCCAAAATATTCACTACAGGAATGCTAAAAAAACAACCATTTACTACTTGAAACGGGACGGTTAGGAGATACTTATGAAATCAAGAAAACGATTTCTATTAATAGCTACAAGCATAAAAAATTCATAATCTTCCCTCTTTAGTTTTCCAGACTTCCAGATCAACCGACTATAGATCGCAATGCCAGATATAGTGGTTTCTTATGCCATTGTAGAAATTTCTTCTAAATGTCAATACTTTTCGATTTTTTAAATTTACAATACTGTATAATCCTAATTCTATTCCTTAGTACTTATGTATCGATACTTTTTCTCCTTTACACCTCTGAGAAATTTTCGATGCTTATCCACCAAGTGGCGCTTGCAAAAGCCACATCATAAAAGAGAGAAATCACCGTCGATTCTCCTCTCTCGACGAGGAAAACCGCGCGTCGACCGGCAGTCCTGAATAAGCCACGGGAGAGCGCGCACGCTGGGCCACGTCGTGGGGCTCGTACGAAGCCCTCCGCCGAAGGAACCGGCGCAGTATGTGCGGGCAGCAGTGCCACTGCAGCAGAGAGAACAATGGGCGTGCCGCGTATTGTGTTGCTTTCGGGAGCCATTCTACTGGCAACGTCCACGCGTATGGACAGCACGTTCGTGGCAGTGAAGTGTTGTCCTCCGGAGGAGGAACTGAACTCGAACTTAACGGAATGCCAGCCAATCGGCGCGAACGCCTCGTGGGAATCTTCGGATGTGGGCGCGTCAAGTGTCGCCTGGGATGACGTGGCGAACGCCTCCGAGGGAGGTGCGGGGGCGCCGACGTGGCTGCCGGTCCACCTGCGCGGCTGGGCGCAGCCGGCGGGGCCCGAGGCCTGGGGCCGCGCTCTCGACTGCGGCGACGGGCGCGCCGTGCGGCTGCGGGCTGCGCGCGACCGCGACCGGTTCGCCTGGCTGCGCAACGGCTCGCTGCTGCTGCGCTCGCGCACGGCGCGCGGCGGGCTGCGCGCGCGCCTCTTCCGGCCCGGGCCGGAAGGCGACTTCTGCGCGGACACGTTCCCGGACGCCGGCGGCGGGCGAGGCCGCGCCGTCGTGCTGTGCGCGTGCGGGGGCGTACGCTGCGTCGCCAAGTGCTGCCCGCTGGGCGAGGCCCTCGTGTGCGATAGTGGCGGCTGCGACTGCCACGCCCACCCGGCCCCGTGGACCCCGCTGCACCCGGACCTGCCTCCGCCGGACCGGGACTTCGCCTACGAAGTCGTCGTCCACTCCAACATCACGTGCGAGGACGGGTACGAACCGCTCATCGACGCCTTCGCCGGGTACCCGTTTTACATGGTGCGCAAGTTCTGGGGCAAGCTGTTCTCGGACGCGGACGTGTGCGGGGACGTGGTGGCCGTGTGGTACGCGGCACCCAGGCAGGGCTTGATGCGCTGCATGCGGCCCTTCCCGTTCCCCAAGCTGGCCGGCCTGGCGCACTGGCTGCACGTGCCCGAGGCGGTCATGCTGGCCGCCGCCCTCGCCGCCATCATGGTGCTGCCGCGCAGGCGCATTTCCGTGTACTCGTACGTGCACGACATGGCCATGGTGGGCCACGCCGCGTCGCTGCTCGGGCGCAGCCTGCTCTGGCCGCCCTTCATTAAGAAGTTCCTCATCAAGTGCGCACACATTCGTGAGTACACGTGCAATATACAAAATGAAATATTTCCGAGTAACTATCGTCAGTAAATTAAGATTTGAACTTTACATAGAGTACTTTGTAAAGAAAACGGGACAAAAACCAATATTTTAAACGGAATTAAGGAATATATAACTAGCTATTCAAGAATTTCTATTATATACATGCATTATTGCACCGCATTTTGATTATTGTGCAACAATACTAATTGGAGCCCAAAAAACTGAAATTAAAAAACTTCAAATACAACAATTCGGTCATGAGGGTAATAATTCAATGCAATAGACACTCTCCAGTCACAGACATGCTAAACATTCTGAAATGTATGTTAATAAAAAAGAGAATTCACTTTAAGACACCAAATTTTAATTTAGAATTAGTTAAAACACAGATAACATGGAACTTAGTAAACAAAACCCAAAGTGTGAAATATAAAACAAGGGAAATAACACAAGCCCAAACTTCAGTATTTTTTCATTACAACTGTACAATCCAAATTAGATAAATTGACAAATAATTTGAATTGTAAAATAAATTACCCTTAGAAATAGAAAATTGTGAACAAATTGAAGAACTTAAATGAAACATTATAAAATACATAAAAAAAGAAAATTAATCATGCAAATAGTTAATAGATATGTAAACAAAGTATGTATTGTACTTTATGTAACAAATAGCCAAGAAGGGTAAAGAAACCAAATCTATCTGCAATAAATTACTTTGTGTGTATGTGTGTGTGTGTGTGTGTGTGTGTGTGTAAAATGACAATACATTCTGGCAAGGAATATCTAACTCCATGATATTTGTTTGTACACAGCAATTGCCATTTACTTCTTCTCCGTCGCTGCTTCATTCTGGTTGAATGTCATATGTATAAACATGGTCTGTGGTTTCTGGTAAGTTTGATTCACGCGGCGAACCATTACACTGAGCGTGTCCTGAATGATGAAGGGATGTTAAGAAACTGATAATACCGCGTGCTGTATTGCAGGAAACCTCTAGGCCCGCAGCGCGGAAGCTACAGCACGGCCAGAAGAGTGTTGTTGTGGTATTCCCTGTACGCATGGGGTGCATCAATTGGAATGACGACATTCACCGGGGTCATGTGGTACGCAAGGGACGTACCTGCCGGACTGATTCGTCCCACCCTGCACGAAACCAGAACTTGTTTCAGAGAGAACGGTTAGTAAGACATTCACCATTCACCTATCACAACGGTTAGTAATAATCATCTATTGTATTAAATGATTTTATAGAAATCGGATATAAACACAAACAAAAATAGCTTCACTGCGTGTTGCTGCCAGTCCAACGTTGGCACTAGAAATAGACTGCAATGACATAAACAAGAGATTGTGTTTTATAGTCAACTCTGGATATATTGAAATCGGATATAGTGAACTTTCGGCTATAGCGAACTGCGACCAAGCGAATTGCTTCAGGTGGTCACTGGCAGTTTTGTTCAGCCTGAAAACTTCACCGACACGGACTGCAAGTTCAAACCGCCTAAAAACGAAATCAGGTAAGGTGTAAATGAGGTGGTCTTCCAGAATTGAAGAAAATAGTGTAATGAATAGGATACAAAATTGAAGGAAGAGCTCAAAAATGCAAGAGACACTTAAGATTGCACTAAGATATTTAGAGTGTGCGGACAAAGCAGAATTTTGAGTGAATAAAGCGGAAGGTATTGACATTTTAAATTCACAGCAATCAGATGTTTTAGTGTATGTCTGAAACAGTAAAATCAATCATAAAATTGAAGACCGTACTTTTCTTTGAAATTATCGGATATAATGAATCTCTGATGTAGAGAACTAAAAATGTTTGTCCTCAAAAGTTCACTATAAGCAGAGTGGACTACAAAGTGCTTCAATCGTTTACAAAAGGAATTTTCAACAGATTTGCAATATAAAGTACAATATGCATAAAGACACATGAAAAAGAAAGCGTTGGAAGCTGAATTACTCAGCTTATATAAAACACAAAAATATAGTTTTGCAACCTAACCAGTTATTAAATTTCTATTGTATGATAGTACAGAATATTAGGGACAAACATTTATCTTCATAAAAATGATGTGAGCAATTCAATTGGCCATAATTGCATGTTTGAAAAAGCAGGTGCACCAACAGATTGTACCATAATAATGTAACTATTATTTGTACACATATTTGAATTTTTAACCTTTTGTACTCATGATGTACTGTAGACTCAACTTGCTTTGGGTTATGACCCCTACAATTCAGACTTTCCTAGCATCTGTTCCCCATTTTTAGAGCCCATGTGTTAATTAGGGTACAAT
The DNA here is from genome assembly GCA_017312745.1 of Gryllus bimaculatus. NCBI lineage: Eukaryota > Metazoa > Arthropoda > Insecta > Orthoptera > Gryllidae > Gryllus > Gryllus bimaculatus. The sequence goes on from BOPP01000179.1 coordinate 540,416, forward strand.
GTAGAGGTTCCAAGTCTTACTGATGTTTTGGGAAATGGGGAGTCGAGCGGCTGCGAGAGCTGTGGCTGCGTGTGTGCAGAGGCCGAGGGCAAAGTGGCGACGTTCGCGTACTTCTACGGGCCGATGGCCGGGCTGCTGTTGGCCAACGCGCTGCTCTTCTCGGCGACGGCGCTGCGCGTGCGCCAGCTCAGCCGCGACGCCACCGTCCTCGGGCGGAAGGGCGCCGCCACCGCCCACAAGGCCTTCCGCAACGAGCGCAGGCACGTCCCCTACCAGCAGCCTATTACGATCTCCAACAACTAACACAGAGAAACTCACTGTTTTCGACTCAATCTGTTTCTTCAAATTCTCCAAAATTAATACTTTTTTAAAACAAAATTTTCTTGGCGCGGTCCTTGTATCTGCCAAGTACAGTAGAGTGACGACAATACCAGCTAACGACGGCTGATGAATTGAATTTCAATTGAAATAATGACCTTATTTGAAGTGGCGTGACTCAGGCCCTGAGGCCTCCTCTTCCGTCTGACCACGCAAATTTCGCTACGCCTCTTTCACCAACTAGCGGAGAAAGCGGATATTACTTGGGAGACGAAACAGGCGATTTGAATGTAGCTCAGAGGCGTCATTTAGGCTTCATGATCTCATACATGCTGTAAATCTAGAACATGGGACAGCCGGCTTTATTTCGACTCCCAAGAAAGGCGTAAGAAGGAAATTTTTCGCCCTTAAAAATCCAAGTCTATACGCTAACCGTTACACCATCGCCGCCGCCCAAACTGACGGTACCTCTGATTACAAAATAAACTCATTACACCGAAAAAGGAAAATACATAATGGAATTTAACTACAAGAAACACGAAGTCAAATTTAATGTGAAGATATATAATTCGTATATTACCATATTAAACTGACCGTTGTAGTAATTCACTGTACAATAAAAACAAAACAAATAAGTGGGAACTGGTCACAAAAAAAGTAGCAAACAGGCTGACTCTGGCACTGACCGCCACACACGTGATCTTCAATGCATTGTTGTAGCCCCTCAAGAGCCAGTTCTAGGTTATTACTGCTCGTTTGCTGGTTTTGGTATTTGGCGCACATCAGGCTTTTTTTCCATCTCGGATTTCACGGAATCTCGATTCTACTGTAGTCTTGGCAGATTGCATGTACTCGCATTCCCAACCATTTATAAAGTGTGTAAGTTAAGTAGCAGTGGTCGACAGCTGTTGACGCTCGTCTTTGCTGCCGGCAGCCTGATGATCTACGTGAAGTTGCTGTGGCTGATGGGCGTGGTGGAGACCGGCTTGGAGATCGCCACGTGGGCCAGCCACCTCAACGAAGTTCTAACACGCCAATCGGCCCGCAGCTTCCTCGACGTGGCGCGCGCGACGCATCTTCGCGTCATGTGCTCGCAGAGCGCCGCACGCGCGGGCGCTGCGGGCGCGGGCGGCCGCGTGGCGGGCGGTGCTGTGGGGGGGCGCGGCCCGGCGGCGGTGGCGGTGGGGGCGGCGGCGGAGGCGGCGCGCACAAGCGACCCCACGGGCAAGCGTCCCGCGACACCGAGCTTCACCGTGTGCCAACTCGGCCCAATGACCCGGCGGCAACTGGGGCCTACACTTCCTTTTTTTAACGTGGCGTTGACGGTGGCATCCAATCGGTAGGTTATACCTCACCACAGTGATGTCACCGGTCAAGCTCCCGATTGGATGATCCAATCGGGAGCTTAAACCTCACGACAGTGACGTCACCGGTCAAGCTTCCGATTGGAGCATCCAATCGGGAGCTTAAACCTCATCACAGTGACGTCACCGGTCCAGCTCCCGATTGGAGCATCCAATCGGGAGCTTATACCTCACCACAGTGACTTCACCAGTCAAGCTCCCAATTGGATGACGCCGTGACAGCTGATTTTCGTCAAGCTCCACGTTAAAAAAAATCGAAGTATATACAGTAGAACCCTAGTATTTCGAACTAACTGGGCGCGTGGACTATTAGGATGCAGAAATGTTCGATTTATACGAAAATATGTATACAGTGGATGTACAAATGTACCTATCGGACTGATGTGAGAAAATGGCAACGTAGCGAAGAGATATGATGAAGTGGTAATGTTTCGAACAACGCAGTACAGTTTGTACATAACCGATCGCTTGCGGTAGTAATTGCTATATTGTTTAGAAACGTTGAAGCGCAGTTTGTGTCACTTGTGTTAACGGGTATTCTAAGTACAATATTTGGAATTGGATTGACTTACAGTACAATGTGTTCATGCTTTTTCGTTCATAAATTAAGTTAATACAAATCAGGTGTTTTTGTTAATTTTTTCCTCCATCTAGAATTTTGTTCGGATTTTTTTAAATTTCGGATTTGCGGGATTTGTCCTATTGTATTTCCATTTATTTGTAATAGCAATTTACGTAAGTCAGCTGTTACGGTGTCATCCTATTGGCTGCTTGAACGTAACTAGAGGGATGTATCTATGGTGACGTTCAAGTTCCCGATTGGATGAAAACGTACCAGCTGATTACGCGTCAAGTACCATTATAAATAAACAAAAGTATAGACTCGCGGTCGCGTAGTCACTTTAAATAAAGCACTGCACTTTCAATAGTGGTAACAACAGTAGCCAGTAGTGGCAAAAATGCTGCTCAACAAAACCATACAAAATGGTTATCCAAAAAGTAGCACGCACACTGCGCAAGAACAACAAAAAAATACTCTCGTGTTACACCACAGGAAATAAAACATTTTAACAAAAAACAATCATCAAGAATACTGCAATAACTTAACAGGATATACACAATGCAATAATTATTTATGCGCCCAGAATATATAAAAATGTTTACGTTCCATAACGCAACACGTGAATAGCAACTATTTAATGGTATGCGACCTCTTGATGTCGTATTATAGTACTCTCTCTATCTACATAAGTAGTATGCAAGAAGTAAAAAATAGTTTTATCTTAAATACAGCAGTACACAAAGTAAGAGATAGAAACAAAGTAAAACTGCGCTCAGGTGAACAATTTATACTTTGTGGTTTTCTAAATATTGTGGTGTTGTAAATATGTACAGTATTCAGAAGGCTACAGGTACTTGGAAAATATTTTCATTTATCCCACGATGCACTTTTCCTTCAGTGTTAATTTGGATATCAACTTTAGTAGGGATCACTTCAGACTAACAGTAAATAATGTTCTCCTCATCAGTGCCGCAATATGAACGGAAATGCATGCTCTCCGTATGGGAACATAACATTCAACTTGCGAAATGGTGGAAGAGAATAAGACTCGTGTCGGGCTTCTTCTTCTGCCTTCAAGGATTGTGGCGATGCTTTTTTCAGTCCATCTTCTTCTTAGGCGACCTGGATCTCTTCATCCTCAAGGCCTATAATTCAATGCTTCTTTTGGAAATCTTCTATTGGTCATCCTTTCTAGGCGTCCTTTCCATTTCGTTTTATTTTCTTCTGTACGAGTGGTTAGTGAGAACATATTGAGTTCACTACGTATGTCAATATTTATTATTCTATTGAGTATAGTACAGATCTCAGGAAGCACATCAATCTATAACAGATCTCAGGAAGCTCATCTCAGCTGCCTGTACCATTGACATGTCTTTGTTACGAGTAACCCATGATTCTGATCCATAGAAATGTGTTGGTACTGCCATTATTTTGTACAATGTTATTTTATTTTCTTTTCTTGTTTTATTTTTAGGGCGTTTTTTAATACATCCACAAGTTCTTTGAAATTTTTGTAGGGAGCGCACGTTACATTCCGATACACGCAGATTAGCACAACGCTGTGTATGTACCTTTCCTTCGCTACCTCCTGACCCGGGACCCGGACGAAGCCCCAGTGAGAGAAAACCGGTCAGACGGGTTCCGCGCGTTGGCAGCCATCGTGCCCCAATGCGCTCTCCGGGCAGAAACACAGCCATACGCGCAAAGCGGGAGAGATCGCACCTTCCGAGTGGCCCTTGAGATGCAATTACCGTGGAGAAATGCGAGAGCTATGAAGCGTCCACGAACATTCCAGCCCAGCCATTCAGCTCATGGTTTTGGTACATTTCCTACACACCAAATAACATATTTATATAATATTTGAACGATTTGTGCAAAAGTTTTTTTTTTAACTTGAACTTTTATACTTCGATTAAAACAGGAAGTTCTTTCAAGGCCACGAGCTGACAAGAGAGCGAATCACTGTCGACAGCTTCAATACCAAAAATGTATGTCGTAGTGAAGCTCGCGATTGGATGACTGTGTTCCCCTCTTCTGCCAACCCGTGACCTTGAAAGGACTTCCTGGGTATATTACGATTTATTTAGTCGTTTACTTAACGTAAATCAGCAGTTGCAGTGTCGCCCAACCAGGAGCTTACATGCCGCTACAGTGACGTCACTGTAGTGACGTTTAAGGTCCTGTTTGGATGAAACCGTCAACAGCTGATTTACGTCGAGTGCGCGACTAAATAAATCGTACTATAGACAGTTATACTTCGATTCAAACTTAGGGCCTGTAGACGTAAATCAGCTATTGCGGTTTCATCCAATCTGGAGCTTATAAGTGTGACGTCATTATGGAGCTGTTCAAGCTCCAAATCGGATGAAACCGTGAACAGCTGATTTATGTTAAGTGCACGTTTAAATAAACCCTAGTATAATCGAATCATGATACGGATAGAGGTGGATAAGTAGTGAGAGTAGTACGTGGAATAAATACTGCCAGTGCCAGCCTTGTGGCAACGCGCGTCAACGGGCGGCGCGGGCCGGCGCGCGGCTGGACGCGACATTGACACGGTGCGTGGGCGTGGCGCGACCCGCTCTTCGCGCCGTCCCGACAGGTCGCGTCGGCGGCCTCCCTACTCGCGGCGACAGCGCAGCGTGAAGCAACCGGCTCACTAATAGAGGTTTTGGGTCGAAATGGAAAAAAACAACCACTCACAACAGTGATGTCAGATGCCAGAGTGTGTCCTCAATTTCTATAATGTCATATCGTCTTGACTTGGATAGATCGACTAGAACTGCCTATAGACCACTGACCAGTATATGCAAATAAATGATGTGTATTTATATATATATATATATATATATATATATATATATATATATATATATAGTATACATACACTACGTAAGTACACACATACAATACTTCGCTATTTCAATTAATTACACTTCACACGCTAGTGGTCACGTGATTGTTTATTACGTATTGCGCCATGCTTGCAATAATTGGAACAAGAAAAGACTCTCGTGAGTATGGATTTGTTCCATGTCCTGGTTTGGATATAATTGTCAAGTATCCTATTGTTAAAACGTTCTCCCTCAAGATCGGCCATGCATTCGCTACGACACTGACTCGGAGAAACTTTGGAGAGAGATAACGTTCAAGTAATAGTTCCGAGCGATATTTCACAATTGCAGGTGCAGAATATGCAACGAAGGCGCGCTTAATACTCGAGGGTGCGGCGGGTTGCTTAGATATTCTGTTTAGGGGCGCTTGAGTCATCATAAACTCAAATCATAATCAAGAACGCTCCCATTTTGCATCTATGCACGACAGACACACCTCCATTCACATTGCACTATGCCCATAACGTTCGTCCAAGTGCAAGCAATAAGTTGACAAAGTTTTATCGCAATCGGATAAATGGTATGGCAGAGCACAAATTACGAACAAACTAACAAACACTGGCTTTTATATAGTACATTATATCTTCCATATAAGAGGATATGTCTGTTTGTGGTTTGTTTGTTCATACTTATAAACTTTGTCAACCTATTGCTTGCACTTCCAGTAAGACTTCCAGTGCCTTGTTTAACTGCACTTGACGCAATCCGTTACACACTGAAGTATGATTACTAGGACGTCTTCATTGCGTATTTTACCCCTGCGATTGTGAAATTTCTCCAGAAAGGCAGAGACAGAGGAAGACAGAAAAATATTGAGGGACACAGAAAGTCAGAGAGAGACGGAACCACATTCGCGAGTAACTCTTTCATCCATTTTTCTGTTTGTAGAGAATAGCTTATAATGTGATTAACAACCACGTGGCCGTTAACATGCAAAGTATAATACAGTGCAATAGCGAAGTATTGCCGGGTCCACTAGTATACACATAATTATAACATCGCCATCATGATATTGTGTCGTGAGAATTCGAGGTAGCAGCACACTCCCGTCGACACAGTTATGAACAAATTCCATACAGCGTGACTGAGTGATCAGTTGAAAGAGGAATGCAAGTTGCTCTCTCTCACCTGTCCGCGTTCTAGTGTACGTTTCGCATGCGCGCAGGAGCAAACGTTCTATAGGCTAAAGTGCTTCACGTTGCGCAAAACGTTTTTATCAGTACATCTTTCCTATTTATATTTATGTTTGTGTATTGTAAATATATTTATGTTAAAATGTACTGTTTAGCTTCATATACTAATCGATCTTGAATTGCTATGAGTTTTAGTTATTTCATGTTGCTTTGTATGATGTGCAATTGCTTCAATTACCAAGACTGACTTTATGTTTAAAGTCAGTATTAGAATATTTGTGTGTTCTGCTTTTTGTGTAGTAAGTCTATATTTATACAAGAGTTGTATCAAACTACAAGAGTCCAAGTTCCTGTAAGGTAGGCAAATGAATAATAAAAGAAGGGGTTTAAGTAAAAGCAATCTAAAGGAAAGTTCAAGCGAAGTAATTGATACGGTTCATAAGCTGAAAATATCATCCTTAGAAAGATTCCTCTCTTAGATGCAGGCTGTCCCTCCTGCAGCCGGAACATCGCGGCGTGGCCTTCGCGAAGCCCTGACCCCGACAGCTCTCGAACCGTACAAGCGAGAGGAAATGCTTCATGACACATTCGTTCCATAGCATTCGGTTATCAATGAATATGTAACCAATGTATAGAATGACCCAGGAGGGCCTCAAGGATGGCATATAGGCAGCGTATAGGTAGCGATCTCGTCACCCGTGGTGGGACACGTGCTACAAATAACACTGTGAACGAGGTAATTATTAATTGTAAATCTTCAGAAGATAATGCACCTATCAATAATTATTTTTACATGACCACGACTGGAAAGCATACCTGGTTGAAATATATATTTCCTCTTAATAAACAATTAATTTTTGATCTATAGTTTATCCTATCACAACTAATTCCCGCGTAAAATATAATAGTATGTCTATTAATTAATAATCAACGCAGTTACTTTAGGGTGAAGAAGACAATACACTCTAAATCTTCGGACTTCTATCCTCTTTCGTATAAAATATACCAAAGTTATGCTTTGAATTAATTTCAAAGGAATTTTTTTTGTAAAATTTAAAGTTAGCGTTACTTGATTTTGTACGTTTTACCTCTTTTAGCTCAGAACAAGGATTCCCAACCTTTTTCTCTTATCGAACTCTTTTAAGATAATTGTTGGCATCATTGATCCCCTTATATTTTCTCTATGACACCCAGCATCCATTGTCATGACACAAAGAATTACACATAAATGCTTCAAAGAAAACAATTTCAAACACCAATATTCCCTTAAATACTACGATTTTCAATTATCGAAGATGCTTCCGTTTTCGAATAGCTGAGTTTCTAAACTTCACTTGTATGTAGTGGTTTTAAAATGTCGAGCGTTTTTTAAGAGCTGGACTTAGCATTTCTCCAGTGCGCATTGCCGAGAGCACTTTCTGGCGCGTTTGACTATCGTTTTGAATGCATAGTTACAATTTCTTTCGTTTTCTAAACATTCTGACTCCTAGAGACAAACGACGGATACGTAAGAAGAATAGGGATTTTTAATTCATTATCATAAGTTTCGTTACTATATATCCAAAAACAATTGTTTTTTTCTAATTCAAGCGATCATGAATATACTAATCAGACACCAGTCCATATTCGGCTCTTGACCCCCAATCAACTCCTTGATCATTGTTGACCCCGTTCAATGTTTCATCGACCCTTTTGGTAATCCCAGGTTTAAAATGTTCATTCACCATTACGTAGGGTAAAAGCCTGGTTAAGATGAATGCCAGAAATACGGCACAATTCATACGGTTACTGAATATGATGATCAGCTAATTATTTCAGAAAACAAGGAAAAAAATTTACGAAAACCTGTGACAAGTCAACAATTTGTGTCTTCGGTAGCATTAAAAAACAAAAAAAAAAAAATTATTAAGTTATAATATAAATATTCAACTATTTCTATTACATTAATCAATAATTTGGTGTGAGTTCCGAAACCTAAAATTTTATAAATAAAGCAATGTTTATATTATTTATATAATTTGTGTTTTGGTAATTCATTGCCCCTTCGGCATTGATATTTTTTCTTTATTAAGGTTGGTCTTTATTAATAAATGATAATTTTTATTTCTCTTTTCTCGCCCACCGGATAAAAAATAGCCAAGTTCTTAAATATTGCTGTTGTAAATCACGAAGTATATTCATTCAAGGACAGTAAATTTATGTGTGACAGTGAATTATTTAGGTTCTTTAACACTGCCATTCTTTGAGAAAACAGGCGAAACCCCACCGATTTCACGCGCAAGTGTGTGATAACGTTAAACTATTTTAGATATGTAGTGTACTTTGAAGTGTCGTCATTTTCAACGACCAATAACGGAACTGCTTCAAAGAAATTTGGCTTTGAAAAAAAGTGTTTATACCACGTGTTCTACATCATTTGAAAATTACTTATCCCAATCACATTCTACTAATTTTTCCTAAAAAAAGAAATTCGCAGAAATGAATTTTATCTTGAACTAGGTAGTAAAAGGATTTGTTGACCCTGGTAAAAGTAATTATGCTATATATTTATAGGAACGTTGGAAGCACGAACAGCCACAGAAGTAGACAAAAGTAGCTCACTTAGTACAGATAGATTAATCTGAAGAATGGACCGCATTGACTGCTACAATGCAACTCAACTGTATGCGCCAAGTGGCCGCCTAAAATTATCATTATTATTATTATTATTATTATTATTATTATTATTATTATTATTATTATTATTATTATTAATAATAATAATAATAATAATAATAATAATAATAATAATAATAATAATAATAATAATAATAATAATAATAATTAGAAATAACACAGCAGAAGAATTAATCCAACGATGATCCTCTTCGCCCAGTTCAGTAGAAAGGCATTACATCGAGAAGAGAAAAATAAACATGGCTTCTGAAGACGCGACCGCATGGCGCGGGGCACAGGCCAGGCGGCGCGGACTAATTTCACTTTGGTAGACCGCTCGCCGCCCCGCTATTATCTCGCATCCGGCGAAAAACAAGCGATCGCGCCGCCCGCGGTCGCGGCGGGCGGAAGGGCGGCCGGGGAAAGATTACACAGCCATTGTTCGGAGCGGCATTATAATGTTGCGTTTTCATTTCGCGCAGTCACGGCGTACAAAAGAGCGGCGGCGTCGGAAGCGATATTGCGATTAAATCCCCCCTCCCCGCCGAAATAATCGCCGGCCGCGGGGCGCGGCGACTGGCGGATTAGGGGAGTCGGCTATCGCTGGACGCGACGGAGGCCCGGCCCCGACGATGATGCTGACTTCGTTGGCCTTCGGAGGGGGGTGGACACGCGAGAAATACAATATTTAATAGACTGACGTGTGGGATGGTGGGAAGCGAAAAACTCTTCTCGTCACTCATTGACCCACGGACAACGTCTCGGCTACCAGCGATATTTCGTCTTCTCTACTGCATTCTTCACGTTGTTACTATACGAGTAAGAATAGTACTACTGACTATATTGTGCCGGTACGATTTATTAAGGGCAATTCCTAAAATTAGTGTAGATTAAACAGACATTTGCAACCAGAATTTGAGAAGAACAATATAGAAATCCTAGGTTATTGAAGCCATCCCCTCAACTTTAAAATAAAATATCCATTGTAATCCTCCCACAAGTCTTAAAAGAAAGCGCACTCGAAACATTGAGGAATCTCAAATTTAAAACTAGTAAACCAGAACTGCACGTACTTTCTCGCATTATCTGTACAGATTACAAAATATAATACTACTTGATCTCTAAAAATATTTGACCATATTGGGATTCACTCTCTTTCTTACGTTAGGCAGCAGTTAGCACATCCCCTATTCGAAACGTCGATTTCGCGGCCGCTTTCAAACATATTGTCTTTTTTACGTAAGCAGTAGGCGAGCAAGTAACAAATAATGGAAAAACCGCCCACCCCGGCGGCAGCGGTTGAGCGC
>BOPP01000179.1:554279-584006 GCA_017312745.1 Gryllus bimaculatus
ATGTTAATAATACACCGCCCTAAAACCATCGTTGTTTTCGAACATATTTATTAAAAATTTAAATTTAATTGAAAACAAAGTTATAACACGCTTCTCGTTGTGCGCAATTCAAAGATATCATATTAAGAAAATACCAAAATATCGGGATCATGACGTGCGAGAGACAGTCCGTTCGATGAAAGTAATACAAACTGCATTAGTGTGGTTCGTGATTGTGGGAATTTTTTATCCACGAACAATACATCGAAAATTAAAATGTCGATGTTCCAAAACATCGGCTTTAATACATCGTAGATTGATTAATTTGTGATTCCGAGCGCGTCGACCCCGTAAAGTCATTATTCCCATAAGTGTAGTGCATATTTAACCTGGGAGGTGGTGATCTTCCCCCGTTGTATGGCGAGATCCGGCGAAATCCACCAACCGTCGGCTAGCGGGGATTTCCCCAACCAGGTATCTCCTACCAGCGTGGCACCGCCCCAGTCGGGACACGCTCTAAGCTCCCGACCGATCTCCCGGCATGTCTCGTAGTGTGGCGCACGTAAGTAAGGGGGTGAGGAGAGAACAAGGAAGAGGAAGGAGAGATCGCGCGCGCGGTCCGTGGCCCGCTCGTGTCACGTCGCATCCCCTGCCGTGAATCTGCAGAGTGCTGCGCGGCGCCGTGCGGGCGGGGCGTGGGTTGGTTCTGCGAAACGGCTCGACGGCGCCCGGCGCCCTTCACAACTTGGTCAAGGAGTTGCGGAAAGCAGGCGAGCGAGTGGGGAGGGGGCGGAGGGGCGTGAGATACCACGGAGTCTCTCCGCACCGAATATTCGCAACTTCGCTAATAAATCACGTCGAAAAGTTCAATATAAATTCTCTATTAATCACGCAAGTTGGCGCTGGCCTGATTAACCGCATACTTGCACCAAGGGCAGGCGAGGCGCCTTCGATGAGGAAGGAGGAGGAAGAGAAGCCGAGAAAACTATTCCGACAGAAGTAGATTCAATAAAAGTAAATAAGCAAGCGAAACAAAGGGACGAGAGCGTAGGCTTCCGCGGCCGGAGTCAGTAGTTCCTTGGCTGACCGGGAGAGGCTGCGTCCTACGCACAGGGGGCAACGTTTCGCCCGCCATTCTGCGAACTTCCTCACGGCGAAGTGCCCTGAGGAAGGTCGAAGGTCGCATTTCGCCCTGAGGAAGGTCGCAGAATGGCGGCCGAAACGTTGGCACCTGTGCCTAGAACGCGGTGTCTCCTGGTCTGCCAAGTAGCTAGAAACACAGAGGTTGGCCAACTAGCAGATAATTAAAAAAAGTACAACTCTATCAAAGACACGAAATTACTTCTACTATCGTTACTCATTTCAGCATAAGACAAGAATGTAACTTCACGGAGATTCCAAATGGTTCGTGTTTTCGAAAAATAATGAATTTATAAATCTTTTAATTTTAATTGTAGAATACGCATTACAATTAATGGAGGGAAACATGTTTTCCACCAGACACAATTTTAAATTCATTGGAAACACGAGGAGTTAGCACAAATCCTAAATTATTGTTAGGACAGAGAATTTGATGTCGTAGTCCATGTTTTACATAAATCAGTGTTTGTGACAACTTCTAGTAAATTCCAGGTTTGCTTTCCGTTTGCAATCAAAATATTACCCCAGAATTCCAAGTCATTATGAAAGTGAAGAACGAGATCCCTGTCTATTAAAAATCTCATTCCCTTAACAGAGGCAGCACTGCATCTATCGCATCAACCATCTGGCATAGAAACATGTTTCCAAGTATTTTACCATAACATTTTCACAATGTGCTGAATGTTTCACGTGTCCAGTCACGGCTAAACCCATAACAAAATCTGGCATGACAATATAGCATTTTTCTCCGTTTATTAATCGCATACATTTAGGATTAATAATCAAATAATAGTGAATTCGAAAAGGCCTGTAGTCAGTCTGGAATCCCAAATAAATAACCATTTTCTGCATTGCGGGCGCCCATATTCATTATTTAGCCTATACAATCTTACCCATAATAAAATTTGATATGACAATATAACATTCTTATTTAACCTATATACAAATCTAGCCATAACAAAATCTGGCATAACAATATAGCATTTTTCTCCGTTTATTAATCACACACACACACACACACAGAATTAATGATCGAATAATAGTGAATTCGAAAAGACCTGCGGCATGTCTGGATTCCCATATACATAACACATTGCTGCACTGCAGGCGCCCTTATCCTCATTCTTATTTAACATATACACAAACATATCCATAACAAAAACAGGCATGACAATATGAAGCATTTTTCTCGATTTATTAGTCACACCCATTTAGGATTAATGATCGAATAATAATAGTGAATTCGAAAAGGCCTGTAGCCAGTCTGGATTCCCATATAAATTACCAATTTATGCACTGCGGGCGCCCATATCCTCATTCTTATTTAACCTATACAATCATATCTATAATAAAATTTGGTATGACAATATAACATTTTCTCCGTTTATTACATATATATATAGTGTGTGTGTGTGTATTATCACACACACATACAGAATTAATGGTCGAATAATAATAGTGAATTCGAAGAGGCTTGCGGCATGTCTGAATTCCCATATAGATTACCAATTTCTGCATTGCGGACGCCCGTATCCTCATTCTTATTTCCCCTCCGGCGAGCCGACTCTCGGAGGCGAGCGAGCGCCTCTCCGCGGTGGCAAAGAGAAGAAAGACGACGCGACCCCCGGAGCGGGGCGACGAGGAACGCGCCAGGGGTTTCGGTTACCTGCCGCCGAGGCGTCACCGTAATCACGTTACCGCTGCTCCGATGCTTTCAATTCCGCTCCGGCGCCCCACCCCCTCCGCAACCGCTCACGTCACGGCCTGCGCCTGACCCGGCGCTCCATCTCCCGCCCCCGCGATACAGGCGCCAACAAGGTTCTTTCCGTCGTCGAGCTTGTGATTGCATTAACGCCCTCGCGTGGGCCGTTCTGATCGCAATTATTTTTCCGGAAACTGTAATCCGATTAGGAGCTTATAACCGGCGGACGCCCCCAGGCGCCAGCTCGCAGTCCCGCCCCCTCCCCGTGTTCAGGGGGCCCCGAATCGCCGGCAGCTCTGTGTAAAAAGGATAAAGAAAGAAGAAAAAAAAAACAACAAACACAACGGTCGAGTGCGTTTCTCCCTGGGCACACCGGCAGCGAAGGCGACGAGCCCGAGAGGAAATTTGGATTGCGACGCAGATCTCAGCGCCGACGCGTGTATTGATAACGCGCGACGCGAGCCAATCGCATCACAGGCTGACGAGGACGGCGCGGCAAGGCGCGAGGAATGCGCTTGACAGGGCGGGGGGGGGAGGGGGCGGGGCGAGATTGTGCGCTGCATGGTGAGAATGACTCTGGCAAACATTGCATTGCAAGTCACGGAAAATTCCATTTTCACGCTGGCAGAGAAACACAATACTCCGTTCAATAAAGAGAAACATTGCAAGCATCAAATTCGCGCTACGAAGACATCCTTCTACGAGTACAGTGCTATAAAAAGCGTTATATATAATAAGCACACAAGAAAATGTATTTCTACGAATCACTTTCAAAGGACAAGCAAACTTCTAAATATACGTTGCAACGAAAAAGAATTCATTTTGTTATTGTCAAAGGGTTATTGGACGTTTGGTAGGGCAATGAAAAGCCCAAGATCTACGTTTTCAAGATGTCAACAAGTCGCTCAATTCAAATATATCAGTATCTGATTTAACTAACAGAGCTTAACATATTCACTGCAGACTTGCTACAAGAAAGTACTGCAATTTTCGTAGTACGAGCAATAATCAAAACATTTGTTTGAACTATTTTAAAGATGTAAGAAAATCATAGAATAGAACTTGTAAGAGATTGACTTTACTAACCAGCTTTACTATTAAAAAGGGTTCAATTACATGCAAGACTAAGAGTGCATACCAAACTTTCGTTTTTCGTCGTCGTTTCGTCTTGAAACATTTTTTGCTCTCTTTATACTATGTTTTCGGTGAATAATTATAGAACATTTGAACATCGATGCTAAAAGATAAGCGGACTCAGCTACTGTCACGTGACGTTGGTACACCAATCTCGACCTCTCTATCTAACATAAAAAGTTAGCAGCGCTCGGTTCATTACGCGAGACTTCGTAACGAGTACCGAATCGGTTGCCGGATATATTCGTTTTGGGTTCTTACTGTGCCATAGAGAAGTAATATTTATCATAGCGGACGAAAGCCGACTGCTGTTTTCCGCAAAAGATGAAGTATAACGTTGAAGTGTTGAATTCCAACTCTTTCGAAGATGTAAGTCAGGAGGTTGAATGTTGGAATTTTAGTGGCTTCGCAATCGGGAAACCTCTTTAAAATAAGCAATATAACATTCCAAACTTTAGTCTTTATAATTCCATGTCGATTTAGTTGTAACATTTCGCGCAGAAATGCATTTTCTACACCGTCCATACCATTATACCAAAGGGCACATGCTTCAATTAATTCTTCCATAGCAGAGAGCTCAGGAAAGAACTCTTCGTTCACGACAACACCTGACCTCTCCCAGAGAGTAAAAAACTGAATAAGTCCTTGTCACACTTGCAATCGCTTGTCGCAGTCCGCTGCTGTTTTCCCAAAACGTGTAATTACAATGCAAATAATGGAAGTGCGAAGTCAGAACCACGATGTACGAAATGAAAAAATCAATAAACAAAATTGTAAAGGCTAAATTTTTGTGTAACTTATTCCTACTTCTGCCAGATCTCAATACCTTTTGAACGGAAGCGATATACAAACACTAATATATGAATAAATTATTCGTCACCTATTGCTTCATTCTGCATTACGTATTTCTTGCAATGAAATGGACCCCTTGTTCAATTTGTGTCTATTGCAAAATTATGTGTAGTACTTGTGTACGTAATAAGGCGTATCATAAATATTTTAAACAAATTCTCACCTGCCCCACAAAAATCACGCTCCCATTTTCAGATTATTTGATGTGACATTTCAATGACTCTCTCTTTCTGTTCGCAAGAAAGTACTTAAACTACACTAGAATCCAACTGCTTGAATGCAGAACTTCGCACTTATATTTTTAAGAACACAAGTCTGTGGCATTTTCTGGCGTTTACTTAGTACTCCAAACTACTTATGCACATTTTGCTGGTCCATTGCCAATTGAGCTTACAAGATAGAACCCACGTCTACAACTCATTTTTTCCGAGTCAAACTCGAATTCCTTTCCGAATTCCGCTACGAACTATCATAACATAAGTAGATACGTCTCGTCAAAGATTGAAACCTCAGAAACGGCAAAAAGTATTCTCTTCGAATATCAAATCCGCTATCAATCACGTCGAACCAACGAAGTTAGCGAGTCAACATCCATGACTCGATATTAGGCTGCAGACGAATCGTTTCAAGCAGCGAATCGTCTGCAAATCAAATCGACGGATCGCGGTCTTTCCAGGTCAGTGCATCGCGCGCCGAAACGACACCAGAGGGGCTCCGCCCGCGGCGTCGAGTCGGGAGGATGGGAAGAAGCAAACGCAGACAGCAGAGCTACGAGACACACAGACGAAAGGGCGCAAGGCGACAACGCGCTCTGCGGAGCAGCGGAAGAGATGAGAGTCCGCACGGCACCCGTAGCAGAGGCGGATCGAGAGACGAACTCTGGGAGGGGAAATTCAAAACGTTTTCGTCAAACATGTATTTTACAGATTTTATAAAACGTCGCAGGATACACTCTGCTCAAGCTGCAATAGGATTTTATTCGTTTTAATGAAAATGCGAAAACTTTTTGCTTCAAAGTTTCCTGATATGTTAAAATTAATTGTTTCTGAAAAAATTTAGGGAAGACGGAATTCCCCTTATTTCTCCCTTTGGATCCACGCCTGTCCGTACTCTCGATGACTTGCAAGACACGCAACCAGATACGCACTGCGAATGCGCAGTTGTCACCCGTACTATCGCTGTTCAGAAAACATCGGGTGGCCTAATGCCATCTACGGAATGATATCGCTAGCCTGTCGGCCAGAATTCTGTTGGAACTGCGTCAGTAATTTATTTGTTAGATTTTCTTGAGTGTTTTCTTAAACGAAATGTAAAAGAAATTGCCTACATTTTCCCATTGATGTTTTCTCACTTAATTTAAAACATTGTATGCCATCATTCCTTGGAATAGTTCACTTCCATAAATATATAATCTAGAGCAGCGATTCCTAAATTGGGATACGCGGCCCCCTAGGCATTTGCATCGGCATTTCAGACGGTCCGCTGGCTGTATCAAGAATAAATATAACATCACATTATTTTATCAAAATATATATCTTCTTAATCACAAAATTAAAATCTAAAACATTTCTTGCTGATATCTCCTTACCATCTCAACACACTCGAGTTAAGCCTACAGGGTGCCGCCTACAGAGTCACCATTTTCCAGGTTAGAGATAAAGTCAAGAAAGTAATTAAAGTTAGTGGTGTTTCAACAGCACATACTTTCTCCCATTTTATAACATTTTTCACATTTTTGTAACATTTTCTGGAAATTCAGTGTTCAATGAAAATGAAACACGTGCAATGTTTAAGAAACTTTGTTTTAGACCGAGAATAAGTTAAAGAAAAAATTTCGAGACGTTATTTACAAAATATTGCTAAATTTTAACTTTTGCAATATGTGAAAATTCGGAAACTTCAACGAAAATCGAACTTGCGTCAAATTTATAAGCGTTTTTGCTCTATACGCTAAAATACCAATAATTCAAAAAATTGGAGCCACTGAAAAAAAAAATTTAAAATGGCCATGACGCTTGATAAACGTATTCCCAAAAATTAATATATATTATCACATTAAAGGCGCTGCAACATCAGCCAGATCGATCGGGGAATATAATTCTGACACCATAACATTCACCACAATTCAAACACCATAACATTTTCACAGAAGATACACGAATAGAGTAAATCAATTTCACGACGTCAGCAGATATTACGTTGGAGTCGACAGATCTGCGACTTCCACCTTCCGTTTTCGCTTTCTAGCCATCGCAGAAAACGATTTGTAGATCTAAATTTCGTACGTAGTCATCAAGAAATTCTACTTACCACGCTTCGGGACCAATGGTTTGTATTCAATAATTTTCTTACCTGCAAAAAAAGATAAGCACATCATTAACTCTAAATACAAACATACATTTTTATTATACATTTTACACACACGTTGAATATAAATAACGCATTTTAAGTAAATAATGTAAATACGTATTTTAAGTAAATGTAAGAATATACAATAGTTTACAGTCAATGAGCCCGAGTATTTTAAGGTGATCCAAAGAAATACTGAAGTTAACTCAAAAAAGTATACCGAAATTACTCAAGCCAGAAAAAATAGCCTCATCCTCCTCCCGCACTTTTTGTAACTCCGAAAGATTCTTCGGATTTACTTTATCAGGATGAAGGACAATAGCCAAAGAGACGTGCAGGTGAAGTACGTTGCAGGGACTATAGCAGATACGTGATAAACAAGACCCGTACTGCTGGTGAGAAGTATCTAAAGGTAGCGAGTGACAGTGTAGTTTCCATTTCATCTGTGCCAGTTAGAAATGTCAATTTCCTCGACCTCTCCTAATCTGACATTCCTCACTACCACAGTTGACGATGCTCTATGCATTTTCGAGTTCGTTCGAGAAGGTTCCAGTCTTTGAGCAACGCGATTTTCATAAAACGACGTTCAGTATGTGCAACGCACCATTGCCAACGCAAAATACCCGTGAAATGCATACGACGCTTCACACTCGAACATTCACCTTATTATAGCCAATGTTATGAGGCTAATGCGAACATTAGCAAGATTATGTCTGGAATGATTCATTCCTCGTCATTAATTCTTCATCCAAACATTCTGGCTAACGATCGAAGTAGCAGGTTAATTATCAAAATATCCAAATTTTCGTTTGTTGTTGTTGCTGTTGTTGTTTGAAGCCCCAATATATAATAAACAAATATTTAATTACAACCAATATCCATTCAGAAGACATGTTAGCTCGTTTTCACGGCCTCGTCCGAATTGTTGTTCAATGAATTTATGTTTTCATAAAATCATCGATGTATTTAACATGGATTTTTTGAAGCGAAGATATTTTTAACATCGATGTTGTGCGTTCGATGTTTTTACGTGATTGATTATTCTTACCCGAAAAAAGTACTTTGAGAACCAAATCATTTCATCCACAAATAGCAAATTCTTCAGACCGAAGTGGCCAACAGAGAAAAATAAATAAATTCAAGTTTCCGATACTAGGGAAGCCTACATTATATATGAATTATCGAATCAGATATTCAAAGCTATGCTAAATGTCCTCATGATCTTTTGACTGTTTTGGGAGTTAAATCTCAAATAAAAATTAATGAACAAAACCACTTTCTAATTAAATCCTCCCCCCACCCACCCACACACACGTGAACTTCAATAGTTGGTAATTCTATTTTAAAAACATTGGTGGTTTGGGGCCCCTGTTTTACTAACATCGATGTCTTAATTTTAAGCATCGATGTCTTAATTTTGAGCATCGATGTTTAGATGCATGGATGTTTTGTTTCCGACGCCTCATCACCAGTCAGAAGAACCAAACGGCTGGTCTCCACACCCTGCCTGCAGCGCTCACAGTCATCTCGAGTACGGCGCCTGCCTACGGTGGCGCCGCGTCGCGGCGTGGGCAGCTAATTTCATTAGCGGCCACCGAGGGCAGTGCATGGCTCTCGCAACGCTAGGGCAGCCTCCACCGCCTCTCCGCCATCTCGTTAATATGCATGGACTCCTCCGCTTGGGGCCCGAAAGTTGTTTATTCCAAAGACCTTCCGCTCTTCTCGCAGGGCTCTTCGCCGGAAAAAAAAGAAAATCAACGGTTCAAAAAGTTGGAACCATGATTGCCATTAAACTGTAGAGGACATGGTGTATTTATGCAACGGGCTAAGTGAAGAGAAGGTAACATGAATAAAGAGACGGGAGGAGATACATAGATAGGAAATAAAGAAAGGAGGGAAACCAAGCCCCTACAGCTCTGAGACTACGCCTGAAACCGGTAGTTGTTCTCTGCAATAATTAGGACAGTACTAAAAACACGATCGTAGCAGAATTTGGAACATTAATTTCATAGAATTTTTAGGCATCATATTATTCTTAATTATATTCGAAATATTTAATATGCTCGTTATTATATGTTAAATTGAGGGAGTTTCATACTGTAGTACACATCTCTGGCTTTTAATAAGCTACGAGTAGTTTGCCATGTCTATCGACGTTTCTGTTTCTCGGATACTAGTTGTGTAGTATAGAGAAAGTTATGTACTCCTCCACTTTTGCTTAAGTAACTTGAACAGCTCGAACATTTCCATTAATATTTTAGTTCGAAATTCATACTGTGCTGACTGTTCCACCACTGATAAGCTAAAACTGAGAATTACATTTTTCTCCAACGCCGTCACGTAATATTCTCCAAGCCCTATAGGGTATCCACAGCTCATACCATTTTCTTTGCACGTATGGACCCGCCCGTTGTTACATATCGCACATTTGCCCCAGGCGAACACAAATCCACGCATGTTGGTGCCAGCTTGGTGAAGGACGTCGAAGGATTCAATCCTATTGATTTCCTCCAACCCGAAAGGAGCACGAAAAATTATTAGTGAACAACTCGCATACGTTTTTGGCTTGCAGCAAATATTTTAAAATAACGTTTGCGGTTTAAAACAACCTTTAATTTAAACGAGGTTGAATTGAATCAGCCTAGCAGTAATGAACCAGGGTATTAACTAATGTCAAATAATCAAAATTTAGCACACGATCATTTACTAATGTTTCGATTAAAACATAATTAACAAATGCTTCTTACATAATACTGGGATCAACCTGTCCTACCATTTTAACCTTTTGCCCTGAATCATACAATATCAAGTATTCATGTATTTTACTGTTTTTAATTCTTGACCGTGTGCATTCTTATTGTAAATTGTATTGTAACGACAAACTATCCATTTTAAACCACAACTCACGACTCACAACACACACTTCACGACTCCAACAGCAAACATAAATAAACTCGTTTCATAAACGTGTATTGTTAATATTGATTCGCCAAAAGACAATTTTAGGTTTCAGTAAAAAAAACAAAGAGAAGAAAAAAGAAGGGAAAGGAAGAAGAAAGAGACAAGAAAGGAAAAGGAAGAAAAAAAAAAAAGAAAATAGAAAGAAAAGAGAAAAAGAAAAGAAAGAGAAACAAAGAAAGAAAAAAAACAAAAGAAAGAATAAGAAAACAAGAAAGAAAGAAATACAAAAAGAAAAGACAGAACAAGAAAGAAACAAGAACCAAAGACAAAAAGAAAAACAAAGAAAGAAACAAAGAAACGAAAGCCAAGAAACAAAGACAAGAGAAAGAGAACAAAAAAGAAAGAAAGAAAGAAACAAAGAAGAAAAGAAACAAAGAAAGAAAGAAACAAAGAAAGAAAGGAAACCAAAGAAGAAGAAAACAAAAAAGAAAGACAAAGAAAGAAAGACAAAAAGAAAAAAGAAAAAACAGAAGAAAGAAAAAAGAAGAAGAAAGAAAGAAACAAGAAAGAAAGAATAAGAAAAGAGAAAGAAGAAAGAAAGAAAGAAAGAAACAAAGAAAGAAGTTTGCTGTTGACGAGCTCGTGTCGCCGATGCCCCTGGCAATGCCAGGCAGAAGGCTTCGGCCGGCGCCGCTTCGGAGAGCCTTCGTTACAGCCTCCCTTTCTAAAAACGGCCGCCGAAACTGTGGCATCTCACGGTCGAGCGCCGCGCAAAATTTAGTCCGGCTCCATCAAAGAGCGCGCGAACGCGTCGCCAACGGCTCCTGCGCTTAGGCAGCTCGGCGCCCCTACAGACCGCCCGGGAAAGAGTTGGCAGCCCTGGTTAATATATTAACCGCGCGCGATGAGACTCTCTCCCCGAAAGAGTTCCTAATTGTTTTATGAACTTTCACCTGACTCATCCCGAAGAGTTGAGGAAGGGAGGGGGGTAGGGGGGGGTCGCCAACTTTCTGCACCAAAGAGAGCACGTTAGAAAAAGAGCGGGCATAAAAAAAAAAAAGCGGCTGTCGCGGGACTTCCTAAGCCACACGGGCGACTTTCTCATATGAGGCTGTGTAACACTTTTGACCAGACACGCAGAAAATTTTTTTTCAAAATGTACGTAACTATTTCCGTTGAAGCGATGTCCTATCCGTATATAATCAAACGTACGATCTGAATAGTTTCTAATATTTTTCATAGGTTACGAGTGCTTTGGAAATTGTCGATAAACTCCCTCGACCCGAGAAGGGAATTTATCTGAGAATTACAAAGCACGAGTAGAATTTAATAGGACTTTTATACGAGTGAAATTATGTCCAACAGAGTTCCAAAATACGCCAAATATTGAAAATCACTGAAAGGGTATGTTAAATTTAAAAGGTTACGCTGTTTATTGGACATCGACATAGCGATCGATGTATAACGCCTCTTAAAATAGATGAGTCACAGTTTATGATTGGCCAGTAGGTAGAAGCACTAAATAAAATGGGGTAGTAAAGGCAATAAAATTTTTGACATATATTGCGCTGATTGACGCATTTTGTAAGTATAGTTAAACACAAGTGGTTTTAATTTCACTAGTGGAATGGTCACTTTAATTAGCATGTCCTTCAATTAGCACGTACTAAAAGAAAACACTGAGTAAAAACAATCAATTTTTGCGAAGTGCTTAGTTTCAATGTAGAGATTTCTGCATGTGCCCATTTTAAAAAAAGTATAATTTTTATCGCTTTTCAGTGGAGATTCGCAAGCAGTGATGGAACACAAGAAAAATTGCTGAATAAATATTTGGTACTTTTTGCCCGCATACGATATGGATGTCATGAACGTTTATGAATACTTGTAGCAATATATTGTTAGCTATTAGCTCTATTAGCTTCACTGGTAGTTCTTAGCTAATTAATTAATTTTTACTAGTTGTCAAGTACCTTTTTATGTTAAAAATCTTATTTACAATTTGAAGAATGACTGACAATAAGGTTATTCGCGGTCGGCGCAAGCAGGTGCCGCGCGAGGACACGAGCCGAGAGCAGCAGTAGCGGCTCGTGCAGGGGCCGCGCGCGCTCTTTACCCAGACGAAGCTCAAAGTTCGTCCGAGAAGAGCGCAAAAGCGCGTGGGCGAGGCCGGTGCTGAAATATGCACGACGTCGCCATCGCCTGCGCCCGGCCCTACCACCTCCGCTCCTGCCCTACCTCCGCACGTAAAACAACCCGCCAGGCGGCACGCTCACTTAACCGAATTTAGGTACTTTCAGAAACTGCAGTTTCGCCGGAATTCTAAATAGCCATTACAGCCGCGTCGCGCGGCGCCGCCGTCCGGAGAACATAATTAAGCGTTTACTGCGTCACGCGTTCGCCCCTGCGCAGGGGATGGACGGCCCTCCGACGAGGCGACCACGTCACACTCTGCCGGCGCACTCTGTAACTATCAGTGGTGAAAAAAAAAGAAAAAAAACTTTATTCCTAATGGGTTACAGACACCGGAAACAATATTTGCTCCACAGGGTGAGGTTTAAATGAGTTTCTAGTGCGTTCAAAAATAAGGAAGTCAAATTAATGTACAGAAAGATAATCAAAGAAAGACAGTGTTTATAATTAGAATAAATTTCATATTGTATACTTTAATACAAGTATGATTAGTATGTCACATTTTTATTTACTTAAAACTTTAAGACCCAAAAAGAATAACTACATTTAATCTACAAAAATAACGATTTCCTCCGTTGTTTTCATACTTTTCTGTATACAAATTTTTAAAAAACGGATTAATTGATTAATGATTTCGAGCAAGTTAGCTCCTCAGGTCATTACCCCGTAAGTGTAGTACGTGTTTTCATCGCGTGAGGTGATATTTCCTCTCTGGCTGGCGATTTCCGGCGCCTGCTTACGTCGAGGATTTTCCCCAACCAGGTATCTCCTACCAGCACCGCTCCAGCCGGGACAAGAATAAACTCCCCACTGGAATTCGGGCAAGTGTAAAATATAAACGGAGAATTAAAATTTAATAAAAAAATAGACTTCTCATCAAATGAATATTTTGAATGTAACGATTTATATCAGCAAATACTGCACAATGAAAGTAAGCAGAAAATATATTAAAATGAAAGTAAATTTACATAAAATTTCTATTATCCCATTATTCTACGAATCCAAATCATATTTCTCAACTATTCAGAAAAAACGCCAGAGAAAACAACGATGATGAGAAGGGGACAAGAATGTCAGAGGTACGAACATCATAGCGTTTTAAAAACTTTCTGGTGAAATGACTGAGCAAGAGAGAAGGTGTTTGAATAAAAGCGAAAACATCAAAGCAGCGGCACAATACAGAGGCAAGGTCGTGAGACCCGTCGTGGGCGGGAGCCTGCGGTGGGGAAAACGAGGGAGGAGTGAGACGGAGAAGCAGATTCCAGACTCATTAGCCTAATTGCCGAGGGGGGGGGGAGCTGCATGGCACGCGGTCACCTGCCCTGCGCTGCGGCAATGCACTCGCACCCGCACAGTCACTCACGGAGCAAGCAGGGTAGGTAACTAATTGGAATACGAACTCAAAATCAGGAGTTTAGTACGCAAGGGAACATCCACATCTCATTCGTTTTGTTCGCGATAGGATCCATGTTTCTTTCCCTTCATTGTCCTATTGATCGTAATCAAAGCGCCAAAATATTTACAACACTTGGAACTGAAAGACGGCCTCAAGCCATAACACTTTCCCATTTCGCATAAAAACGCGAACGTGATTGTGAACTCGCCCATTAGATTCGGTAAACAAACTAGTGGTGCTACAACAACACGTACTTTCCCACATTATGCAACCCGCAAAAGGGGTTCCCCCAGCAAAACTTTAATTCCCATGCGGCTATTCCAAATCGGGCACATACGTTCAGCTTGCCATTTATGGTGCCGTACATGACCAGCCGCAAAGCTAAACTAACCTTTCAGACGCTTTAAAATCGAAGTTCAACAGCTGCATGTGCGATTTTAGAAAATTCAGATATTTTCATTTACAATATTTCAAGACCTATTACTGAAGGGTCGATTTCATTATGAGCTAGCAGATTTGCTACAGCATCAAGTGTTACAGTAGGGCACAGACTTTCTGGTTTAGTTTCCTATGCTGTTGAGCCTCCGCAAGCTTTTCGGATTGGCCCCACCCTCTTTCCATCTGCCGTCGGCGCCTGAAAGACCATCCAAGGCTCCTCGCGTTATCGACCACTCCTCTTCTTTGCAGTGAAGAAGCACCTTCAAGCTTACTGAACATCGCGTACACATAGGAATAAAAGTGATGTAAGACAGTTTTTCAACAAAAAAAAATGAGGGAAAATTACGTAAAAACTACTCATATTTTAAAAAAGGGCCATAACATTCCTTAAATATCTGTTTTTGAAGAAAAGATTTTATTAAGAAAAATAACCTATCACGAGAAAGGGATATGCATCAGAACTAAGCGTTTCCAATATGTAGTTCAAATTATAGGAACTTTTGTTGAGACTATTGTTAAGACAGATGTCACAACAAAATTATAATTCTTCGAATTATTATCGAATTCAAATCCATTTTTCCTGAGAGATTAGGTCAAACTGACTTACACCACAGGCATTCTCAAACCCTCTTATTTGCCTGTGGTATCCCTTGGCTGCAACTCTGGGCTAGAACACTGTTCTGGGATGTAGTATGTTCTCAAGTACAGAAACATTTCACACATATTTGCAACATAGACCAAGAAAAAATAGAAGGATTGGGATGTAATTATAATTTCCCACAGAAAACTAAATATTTTTCAAGAATGATCATAAGAAATTGTTTATAGCACCTCTTCACACAAATGCAATAAAAACACTAATGTAAATATTATTTACATATTTTTAAAATTTACAAGTGTATAAAAATAAGATTACATCAAAATGGTGCTTCTACCACATTATTCAAAGCATTTAGCTCTACGTGAACAAAAGTTTTAATGAAAACATGTGAGCACTTTTTCAACAAAAAAGTGATGACAAAAAAGTACATAAAAACTACTCATATTTTATAAAGTTGGACTTAACATTCCTTAAATATATGTTTTTGAAGAAAAGATTTTACTAAAAAAAATATTTTTCAAAAGTACGCTTTTCGGAAGTTACGAAAGTAAATTACTATGCAATTTTGCAAAATACAGAGAATTTAACGAAAATATAACCTGCTCCAATTTTTATTGAATATTTTAGATCTATTCGATGAAACAATTGCATTATAAATTGGAAGCCATTACTGAGATAATATTGTCACCGTTTGATTCCTCCAAAATTCAATTTTTTTTTTTTCAAATTGACGACCAGTGACATCACCTAGATCAATGGGGTAATATCAATTTTGGTGAAAAACTTGCCTACGGTATAGAAGCTAGCTTTGTTCATAGAAGGGTAGGCGGATGTTTTGCCGTGAATCATCTTTTTCAGCATCAAGGACCCACAAAACGTGGGTTCTGACGTGTTAGAGGAAGTCATTTACTACATCCAGGGACAAGAGTGATCCACTTTTTGGGTATCAGAAACATACAAAACGTTTTCCCTGCATCATAACTTTCTCTACATTACGTAAATATGTGCAAGAAAGAAAAAAAAACGGTTTAGTTGCATTAACTGTTATGTCGACGTGAGCGCTAGTGCCAACCGTGCACGGCTGTGCGGAGGCGATCAGAATCGAATCGCACCAACCAACGCCAACGGCAACACAGAACTGGAAATTATTTCTTGAGAATCGTCAGAAGAATCGAAGGGCATCCCGTTTTACGCAGAAAGCTGACAAGAAAAAAGATACTGAAATTTTTATATATATATATATATATATATATATATTATATATATATTATATAATTTGCTTATTATTGTAACTAATATGATTTATAATACATTTATTATATGTAGAATAGAGGTCTCCGGAAACTCATCGAAATAATTATTCAGGTGGCAGCGAAAGAACGCGGTATCACGCCGGGCAAATGGAGCCGAGGGTATTTACATGCAGGCACAGTGCGTGTTTATATCTAACAAATTGCACATTACGACAGGGTCATTTCCGAATAACAGACGTTAAATTTAAATTTAACTATTTAATGTCGCATCACGAAAATGTACTGAGTTCAGAGTTGGCAAACGGCCGGAAAGGCAAACAACACAGATCACTTGCTTGTTTATCTCTGTTATTTTTCTGTGAAAACAAACGTATTATTTATTTTGCTATTAATAACAATTTGTATGCCCCTCTCGGGCTTATACAATTTTAAAATGTACATTTGTGCGTAGATATTATTTTTTCATATCCAGCATTTCAGTGCTTATTGGAGCTTTAAAATATCCGACAGCGGTTTATGAGGCAAAATATGCTTTATATTGATAAAATACTTTTTTTCTGAGTTTCGTCACTTCCTACTTGGCTTGTTATACTAAATTCAATTTATGAATTATCTAAAATCACGTGTAGCATGTTTGAATATAAAAATCAATGTTTGTTTGTTCGTATTTTATGCATTACCGTACCGTTCATCCGATTGCGACAAAACTTTGCCAACATATTGCTTGCACTTGCGCAAAGAATATAGGCGTAGTATAATGGGAATGTACATATGTCTGTCCCAAAGAAATGCAAAATCGGTGCGTTGTTGATTTATGCTTTATGACTCAAATGCGCTGCACCCTCAAGTATAAAGCGCGCATTCCCTTCCTATCCTGCACCTGCGATTGTGAAATATCGGCCAGAATTATTATTTGAACGTTATCTCGGATAGTAAATCAAATTTCTCCAAGTCAGTGTCGTAACGATTGCATGCCCAAACGTGAGGGAGAACCTTTTAACAATATGATACATGACAAACATGTCCAAACCAAGACCCAGAACAAACCCATACTCGTGCGAAAGTCTCTATTACAAATTTTGCCAGAGCGTAGGGTAAAACGTGATCAACAATCACGTGATCAGTAGCGTGCGCAGTGTAATACATTGCAATAGCGAAGCATTGCCGGGTCCTCTAGTGCTACAATAAAAAAACGCTGATAGGACGTGGAGCGTTTCCGACAAAACACGCAGGACTCGTGACGTCCAGGCGACGCAACTGCACCCGAAGGTCGGCTCGAGGAAACCCGGAGCACAGGCGGCCGCGCGCAACTGACCAACAGTCGATACAATGCGCTCCAACGCTGCGGCTCTCGCAGGTCGAACGGTACGTACTCCCCAGCATATAAGCCCTACCAACTTCACGCACTTGATGTTAACAGTGGGCACTGCACCCCAATGGCTGGCTGAAGAACACAGCAGAGCGGTGCGACCTTATTTGTGTGTTTGAGAACCTGTCAAAAAACGTCCAAACTTTGGTTTTTCTATAGCGGTCGATGATACTAGGTCTTTACTACAACTCCTGCCTCATAAAATGATGTTTTTAATTAACTCGTGAACGCCCTTCTCAACGGGGATCGTGGTCTTAGAAATGTGATAATTGTTATTACGTCCTCGTTTCTAGTCGTAATATTTATTACATATAAAATACACTTTCTTTGAGGTAATATTAAAAGATATATTTTCCAACATACAAATACAAACATGCAACAATAGTACTTCTGTATCTTGGTGACGCTGTCTGGAGCCTCGGCATTAGACAAACATGAACAGGTTGTTATTATTATCCGTAATTCATTTCAACACTTATCACTGTTAAAAATATGCAATTTATAAGGCATGAGGTGTAGCAATGACCTAATGTCATCGGCCACTATAGAAAAATCGAAGTATAGATGGTTTTTTGACAGGTTCTGGAATACACAAATAAGGCCGCACCGCTCTGCTAAATGTGTTCTTCAGCCCGCCATTGAGGTACACTGCCGACTGTTAATGCAAAGTGCGTGAAATTAGGAGGTTAGAGATAGTTTCCAAGAGTGATCAACTCATTTCCTGCCATTCCCCAATTGGGAATCTCAAACAGTTTTCATTGTTGCGGACATTGTGTACAATAATTTGTGAATTTTATTTCCTCAATAGATCGAAGCATCCTAAACGAAACATAAGCAAGTTTTCTTCTCATTTATGATTCGATTTAGCTGTGATCAGTAAGGCATTGTACACTCCTGGCCAGTGTGTATACATCTCTTGCGTTGGTTCAAATCTTCATCTAAAATCTTAGGAAGTCAAAGAATTAATGACTTCAAAACATCACTGTTGTATTTCACAACTAAAGCCGAAATGTTTCAAATTTTATAACAATTATATTAATTTTAGATTTTAAAATATTTCATTTATTTTATATGAAGAAGTTACGTATTTAATGGGTTAATTGGGATTCATGGCAGTGAATAGGTTAACATTGTTCCAATATCGTGGCTAAAAATAATATACGTAGTAGGAGTTACTGCAAATCCCGTCGGACAACAGACGAGAATACGTGTGCGTGTCAATTAAGTCATCCAACGGATGTAAACGGATAGGTCGTAAATACCGAATTTCAAAGAGCGCACGCTTTTAATTCAATTCACCCTTGTCACGTTCATCACGCTTTTAATTCAATTCCCAATAACTAAATTTTAATCACATAATTATGCATGTAAACATAACCTCTTGAAATAAAAGTATTACAGAGTACATTTCTGCCATTCTAGCTACATAAATACATTGATATCGTGTGTATATTCTTTAGTTGGCAGAATGGCAAAAATAATAGGGAGTTAAAGAGCACGAAAACAAGTTAGCTGACGTCCGTGAAATAAATGTAAATAATTTCTGTGTTACTCAGGCATTTTGGTTTAGCATGAATAGGTATAAAACATGTGGTGCTTCAACAGCACATACATTATTTCTAACAAGGAGAATCCTTAACGACCATAAATAATATACCGAAGTCAGGTTAACGGGGCTTGGTCAGTAGGAGCAAAAGCAGTTTTAAAACATGGATATTTGCCAACGTTTCGGAATATGTATTTCCATCCTTAACGCTATAAAAAATGAGACAGAAACTAGAAAAATTACATGACGCCACCAAAAACCTATTTTTTCCAAAATAGAAGTTTTCGTGTATCTTTGAGACTACAATTTTCCATAAGATTTTCTTAAAATAGCTCCATTTGTCCTAAAGGTTTTTGCAAGAATACAGCACAACACAGTGAATTCTATGACTGACGCCATTTTTATTAAAACTTCAAATGTTTCAGAAATTGCTGTTTCGGGTTTTAAATGTCTTATTAAGTTGTTACAGCAGCTATTTAAAAAAATTAAAACCAATCATTAACACTTTACTTTATTCTTCACAGAATGTATTGTCAGTCAGTCGACAGCTGCTGTTATTGACACTGTGCTCTCTATATCTTCGAACATCTGCTGATAATGAAAGCACTACTACAGAACAGCCATTGCCGGAGGAGTTTACTACCACTGAGGTAAATAATTTCAAGGCTAAAAGCGAGACCAAAAAAAGCACACGAAACAAATAATGTATTACATGTATTATGTAAGTTAGAAAGTATTATAATCTATGTATATAGGTGAGTAAAATATTACTTCTATAAAACATTAGAATAAATATTGACTATTGAGAAATTAAAGAAAATAGTTATTTACTGCAAAATAAGTATTTTTGAACTATATTCCTATTGTAAAAATACGACATGCGTCTTCACGACAAAAATGTTTGACAACATTCTTGAAAATTTTGAAAGGTAATTATTTTTAGTTGAAACTGTAAAGTGAAATGTCACATATATAATACTACACTACAAATGCAAGTGTTAAAGTGTTAATGATTTCAATTCGAAGTAAATGAACCCGATTGCCAGAGAGGGATGGGTTGAAACGTTAATATTATGAAATGACTGGAGTGCTATGTTTCTCTTCTAAACAATTTTGCAACATTTTTCTTCAGGGTTAACGTCCCGCTCCTTGAAACTCCCACTATTGTCACATATGAGTAAAGTCTGATGTTGTCGACTTAGTGAAACTAGTATTATCCGGCTTTCAATGTGAGCGTACACTAATGCTGAGACGCGCTATAATAAATGATATATCCGCAGATTACAGAAGGACCGGCAACTTCATCAGAGGGGCCCCTGAAAAACAACGGAACGGATCTCCGAAACAGCTCAAACAGCAACAGAAGCCGAGGTGAGAACCGCGATGCGAGAGGTCATGGCCATCTTTTGCTATAGAGCGATTTTATTAAGAATAAACCTTTTTGACAGCTAGTGCTGGCAACATAACTGAAGGCTCCGTGGTCATTGTGTCCTTCAGCCCATTTGACTCTCCTGTCATTCGTTTGTTTGTAGTTGGCTAACTTGTAAATGGCTTCGACGCTTTCTTTCTTGATGTCCTCGTCAGACGAAAATACAGTTCGCCACGAGAAATAACTGAAATTAGGAAGTGAAGAGCTACTGTGCTCTTCTGTAAAAATTGTTTATTTTATAAACATCACATTGAATTTACGTTTTGTGTGATAAGTATTACGTTTATTAGAAAAGCAAGTTCTTGAATGTCAGACGCCGTACTGGCGCACGAGTTTCCTGCTCCTGTACGGTAAAGTGGCGAGATGTGATAGAGAAAGTTCCGTGTCGGTCTGCGTTTTATTCAATCATTTTTTTTTAATAATATTCCGTCTGTTCGTGAACCATGAGAAATCCATGATGTCTTAACGGGCCATGTACAAACATACACAGTTTACGAAGAGACTCGGCTGAACAGCTGTCGCGGCGGACGAATACTTCTCAGAATACCACGTGATGTTCACTTGTTTAGCGAAATGTCAGTTTGGGTCATTTTTAGGCGGATTCTTGTATTCTTCAGTAAAGGATGGCCACGGCGAGGCGCAGGGCGGCGTGGTGCACTCCGGCACGCCGCTGCCTCCGCCTGCGTTGCCAAATAAATTCCGATCTGATTCCCCCCCCCCTCTACGACGGAATTCCCCAAGTAGTCTCTGAAAGGCAATAAAATTTCTGAACACAACATTTCTGAAAACAAAAAATAATTCTCCGCATTAATACAGTTATAATTTATTTTTCAATTTTTAAATCAACTTTTATCTTTGATAGAAACAATTATCAATACGAGTACAATATTAATAAATTATTTTTATTTCATTTATTGCATGTACATTGTTCTGTTTTTATTACATAAGAAATGAGAAAGAGAGAGCGAGCGAGAGAGAGAGAGAGAGAGAGAGAGAGGGGGGGGAGGGAGTGAGAAAGAAAATGTGTCTATTGTGGCTTTTTTATTCAAAAGAACTGAAATACTTTTTTTTATTGACACGTTATTGCATGTTATTGCATGTGATGCGGAGTTCCATATACACTGCGTCGCTTGGATCCAGGATCTTGGTCGCGAGGGAAATATGAAAACAGTTGAATGCCGCTATATGTTCACTCATAGAGAGGATTATGAGAGAGAATTACGGGAGGGAAATATGAAAAGACAAACCGAGTCAAGTTAACAGCTAGTTAATTACTAAAAAAGCCAATCTGAAATTAAAATTCGGTAAAAAATAAGATCATGTATGTATCACGGGTGTTAACTGGTTCTAGTAATCTCGGGCGACAAAAAGCCCTCGAACCAAAGGCTCTCGGGTAGGGCCGCGCGGGCTAAACGCCCTCAAGCGTTTTGTCGTCCCTTAATATTAGAACGATTTAACGCCCGTGGTATACTTTTATTTTTTACCTAATTTAATTTATTCACTGTTCGTTTATTACTAGTTAACTTGACTCGGTTTGTCTTTTCATATTTCTCTCTCATATTTCCCTTCGCACAGAAACATGTAGCATCATTCAACTGTTTTCATATGTCCCTTGTAAGGACGGTCCTCATGGCCCAGGTTAAGAGATGCACCTCATATCGAAGACAATAACAAGCTATAACGCATCAGTAAAAACCAAAAGTCAACCGGCGTCGTGGGCGCAGGGGCGGGGCCGGCGCGGTTCGTGCTGCACACGCGCGCGCTGCCGTGGCTGCAGGCGGCGGAGGTGTGCGCGCGCGCGGGCCAGCGCCTGGCCGTGCCGCGCAGCGAGGCCGAAGCGCTGCACCTGGCCGGCCTGCTCGCCGCCGTAAACACCAGCGCCCTCCACGGCACCGCCATGCGCGACGCCCTGCACGTCGGCCTCAACGACATCGCGCACGAGGGCCGATGGATCACCGCTCAGGGTGAGAACGCGCGTCTATTCAATTGGGTTTTCGGGCACCAACTGCTACGGTCTACTATTAGACAAAGTCCCGGAAATGTGGTGCGTGAGGTACCTCGGGAGGTGTCATTTGCCTTGCCCAATGGAACGTGAGATGTGCGGTGGACATCCCCCTCGAGGTATCTCTCCCAAGGAGGCCCACCGCCCCAATTACGTCAAGTTTTAAGCTCCCGACATGTGTGGTTGTGCAGTGCTGCGAAGGATAGTGGGAGTCAACGTGTGTATCTCACAGGTTTTCGAGACCCAGCATCTAGCTCAATCGAAAGTCAATTTACTCAATTTCACCAAACGTAAACCGACTTAAATGGCATACAGCAACAACTCATGTCACTGCAGCACCTCTGACAGGGAGGTCTTAAGAGTTTGCAGGATTGTAGACACTTGCTTCACAGCAAGGTCGAATTCCGTCGCTGTCTGCAAGACAATTTTAATGGCCGGCTGCTCTGATCGGTAGTTTTCCATGATTTCTCCGATCAACACCAGTCGAATGCTGGAGCAATTCCCTAACAAACGGGTCACAGCTCACTTGCGATCTCACCTTTCTCTTCCTTGTTCTATCCTCACTCCTTACACACACACACACTTACACTAACATGCACTACACTACAACACATTCCGGGTGACTCGTCAGGAGCTGAGAGCTTGTCCCGGCTGACGCGGTGACCCACTGGAGGGAGATACCTGGTCAGGAAAAGGGAAGCTAGCCGACGTGCAGGTCGGCACCGGATATCGCCATCCAGAGGGGAAGATCACCACCACCTCCCGAGCATAAAAATGCACTACACTTACGGGACCAATGACCTTAGCAGTTGACGCGTTGACCGGAAACACTACTGCATCAAAAAGCAAACCGCTCGTGACGTGATGTCTGTGCGCGCAGGGGAGGCGCTGGCAGGCCAGGGCTACGGCGCGTGGCTGAGCGCCGGCGCCGCCAACAGCCCCCAGCGCAACTGCGGCGCGCTGCTGGCGGGCGACGGGCGCTTCGTGGCGCAGCGCTGCGCCGCCGCCCTCGCCTTCGCCTGCGACCCGCCCCCGGCCGCCCCCGCAGGTGACCATCGCTCTCGCCTCTGCACTGCACTGCAAGCTATTCTATATTCCAACGAAAACAGGCTTTGTTATTCAGGCAATAACGTAGTACAGTTCTTTTCAAACGAAGCATATAAAAATTATTGCTAAAGTGTAGGCGAGCAGGAATCGCTCCCCCCACTGCACTGCAAGCTATTTTATATTCCGACAAAACGGGCTCTTTATTAATTCAGGCAATAACAGTTCTTTTCAAATGAAGAATATAAAAAATGTTGCTGATCTACAACGCAACACGTACGTAGCAAATAATTAAAGCATGTAGCCTCTTCCTTGGAGCCTTGCTATTGAATGACGTCAGCGGTGTCGTACACACCGAGTATGAGAATTGACTCAGAAGGTGCATTACGAAAACAGGACGAATAATACTAGTATCGAATATTTGAATTTTTCTGTCAACACAGAATCTACTTTTTGGTGGGTGGGGATGGGGGATTTTTCCAGTTCCTGGTAGGGATGCTACATCGATGTCGTTTTTTTCATAACATCGACGATTTTGTAGAAACTCCGATGTTTTTAAAATCGATGTATTAATACCAATGTTTTAATAACATCGATGATTTGTGATAATTTTTTTTTTTTTTTTGCCTTTTCCGATTTTTAGTTTCTGAATGAAAAATTCCCATGATCACAATACTGTAAAAGTTAAAATATGAAATTAATTACTGACAGTAATACTGTTATTCATGTGTTGGAACCAAAAGACTGCTGGTTGCACTAACTACAACGTCCAAACTTTCTCTCCCGAGATGACTTCTACGCCATTGTATTTCCTTCTCATATTCATTTCGCACTTTGTGATATGAGCAATAAATACGCTGTGGGCGTAGGGTCGGCACCTTTTTATCATGCCCTTATTCGGAGAATATATATATACTCGAACAGAGTCAAATTAAATTAAATTGCACACGAATTTAATGTTAAAGGCTACTAATCCAGTCTAAAAACATCGAAGTTGAAAAACATCCATGGTTTTTCGTCGATGTATTTTTAAACATCGATGTTTTAATTTTGAACATCGATGTTTGCTAACATCGATGTTTTGTTATCGATGTCGCATCACTAGTTTCTGGGTGCCAAGAGAGACCTCTCACACAGCCGGAGACTGCCTTTCACTTTCTGCACACATTGCACAGTAATATTTGTAATATGCACCCTCCGTCGTGGACAACTTATCGGTCGTTGAAAACAGGGTCACGTCGACTGGCTGCCGGACGCCCATTCAGCCCCGCGCCGGGATAGAGGCGGCTTCCGCAGCGCTAACTTTTCACATACAATTTGCTGAAAGTGTTGCAATCTGCTCGAATTCCTTCTTGCCACCGCCAGAACAAAGGGTGATTTAAGCCAGTCGCCAGCCAGCCGCCGCCCCGAACACTGCGCCCGCGACCCTGCCGCCACTGAAGATGGCCGCCGCAGACGTGGACGAAACGTTTGGCCCAACTATGCCAACTGGACCACGGCCTACCAGCCCGGAAAATCTACCTTCCATTGACTCCGGCCGTGAAAGCCTACGATATTATATAAAGGGTGATTTACTCTTTGAAAGAAATCACGCGGAATGGAGGCGATTTCCACCATAATAGGGCGCCGGACCTCTTCCTCCGAGAGAGGGTTTCCAGCGATGTAATTGCTCGCAAAACAAAACGCTATATGGGATCATAATGCCATCACGAACAACAAAATTGCTTGACCGCCACTGTGTTCATTAGTAGGCGAATTTTATGGAACGGATGTGTCATGAAGCATTTCCTCTCGCTTGTACGGTTCGAGAGCTGTCGGGGTCAGAGCTTCGCGAAGGCCACGCCGCGATGTTCCGGCTGCAGGATAGAGTGTCTCGGCCGGAGTGGCCGCGCTCGTCTTCGGCGATAAATAATTTGTGGGCCCTTTATTTTAATAACGAATTTTTAAATTACAAACGTTACCATTAATATTCATAATCTTATAAGTAGGCTTCATACTTTGGTTATGATTAGGGCCCGTAATGTATAAATCCCGCTCTGGGTACCTGCAGTTACGTAAGCTTCACATTGCTTAACTCTCGTGTACGCGTCGCACGAATTGGGCAACCCGACGAATAAGTAACATTTTAACGTCGAC
Organism: Gryllus bimaculatus; assembly: GCA_017312745.1. Lineage (NCBI taxonomy): Eukaryota > Metazoa > Arthropoda > Insecta > Orthoptera > Gryllidae > Gryllus > Gryllus bimaculatus. Next base: position 579,741 of record BOPP01000179.1, read on the forward strand.
TACCAAATTAGCCGGCCAATAGGGTGGAGGGAGGATGATGTTTGGAATCACCACTACACGTACCGAATAATGTGAAATCAGTCCTTCACAACAAATGCTCAAAGCAACTACAATAATGCATGATCCATTTTGCAATTTTAATTCGATAATGGTTTTACAAAATGACTTTCTTGCTGAAAATAAATTTCCAAGCATTTTTTTCTCCACAGCAAAATTCATCATTTCAAGTAAATATTTAAATCGACGCCAATATTCTACACGCGACATTGAGAAAAAAATTAATTCATAATCAGGAACAATACCGTCCGAAAAAAAGAATTCAGAAACTATACCCCACATATTAAAAGCTACTGAAATGCATTTCATTCCATATAACTATTTTAGTTTAAAATCAACTGATAAAAACTGTGAATGTTCCGAACGGATGCTACAACCTTGAACAATGCGTAACGGATTAGTAACAAAAAGTGCATAAATTATGTAACTGACACATAAATTACATAACTGATAAAGGATGACAAATACGGGCACGGGTGCAAAGAAGGGGGATAGCCTTAAAACAAAATTTTATAGACGTACGAAATCTGTAGGTTAGCATTTCTTACAGCCGTAGGTGACTTTGTACATTTTTCTCAGTGCCTTATCATTACACCCAAGAATGTCTTTATTAAATGTATAAAATAAATGTATAATAATTTAAAAATTCATTAAATACATTAATTTAATGTTTAAATTATAATTTAAGGCTACTCTTGCAAACGCTGGGGATCATATACTCATAGTCCATTGGTTTCCATAGGCTCAAGAACGATACATAAACGACGTATAAATCAAGGAAAAACAATAATTAACAATAAAATTCAATAAGCGTTGTACTCCACTAAAACTCTTCCTAAATTGTTCTGAAGATTAATTCCAATATTGTAACTGTGATTCTAATGTGAAAACAACCTGGCTAGCTACTCCGCCAGCGGCCTTCCATTTATTCCCTAGACTCATTTGCGAAGTAGTAGTGTTACGAAATGGTACAGACTTTCTCGTTATAATTACTTTTCTAATATCTTAAGTCTCCGCTTGCTTTTTGGTGATGCTTCACTCTCATCCCAGTATTCCCCTACGAATTTTCACGTTTTCTAAATTTTTGGTTCCCCAATAGCAGAATTGAAATAAACTTAAAGAATATTAAAAGTGTGTAAAATCTGGCTCTAAATGCAACAATTTCTTTGTAAAAATCTGAGAAAATGTCATTCCAGCGATTCAAAAAATTGAGCAACGTCTCACACAAAACGTTGGAGTTATCAAGAAAGTTCATAACACATTTTTTTGTACTAAAAATAATTAATGTTCCATGGTGTCGTTGACGGTCGTTGCGCCAGGCAAGGGCGACGGGTACCGCGCGGTGCGCGGCCTGGCCATGTACAAGCTGCACCGGCCGGCGCGGTCGTGGGCGAAGGCGGCGGCCACGTGCGCGCGCGAGGGCGCGGCGCTGGCCACGCCCGAGACAGCGCGCGAGGCGGGGCTGCTGGCCGGCATGATGACGCGGCCGCAGCTGCGGGAGAGCGGCGTCTTCATCGGCATCAACGACCTCGCCGAGGAGGGCGACTGGCGCAACTACGACGGTAAGCGCGCGCCGCAGGGCCGTCTGAAGCCAGCAGCGCCCAAAACCCCATCCCCAACCGCATCCAAAATTAAAGGCTAATGAAATGCTCTGTTCTCAAATTGTATGCCCTCTTCGATCTTTCGAAATTCTGAGCATTGCTAGCTTTAGTTTAAAACTAGCAGCGCTCATCTACAAAATACAACTTTTCATCATTGCAAGACAACGAAAATGCATCCAAAAGTAAATGCTAATTTTACGCCCTTGGAAAAATATTATTGCAGCCCATATAAAAAAATTCAAAGCTGTACAAAGCAAAATAGTGAAATGCGGTATTAAGGGCGAATGCACACCAAAATAAAAAAAAATTAAAAAAACTCAGAACTATGAGATTCCACCTAAAATTCAAGACTAATTTTAGGCTCTAGAAAAAAAAATTGTTGCACTCCTTATTTTAAAAAAAATAGCGGTACAAAGAGAAACAGTTTCGTGTTAATTCGTTAATATTAACTATCTCACGGCTGAGCTAGAGAGCGCTCCAACCTTCCACCGCCTTTGCACGGAAGCAACAGAGCCACTCTACAGCGCCACCGCGCCCCATTTCCTGTGAATGGGAAAGGAAGGATTTCGGAGCCACACCGTTGTGGGCGCCGGCTGCCGCAAGGCAATCGACATTATAAACAGACAGATTCCGAGTGATCTTGTGAATACTGCTTTTACACTCAGATTGAATCGTAGTGGCACTTAAAGGTCACGAGCTGGACGGATATGTAATCGAATCGGGAGCCTCAATACTAAAAATTTAAGTCGAAACAAAGCTCCCGATTTAATGACAGTGTTCCCCTCTCCGTCCAGCTCGTCTATCTTGAAGTGCCACTGTATATCGAAGTATAAACCGACTCTCGGCTAACCCTGATGACGCCACGTCGAGGGCAGTGATGCCGACGATTCGACCATCACATCGTGGTCTTCTTCAGGGCTGGAGTCCAGGGAGACCCTCTTCAGGGCTTGTTTTCACAGGACTCCGGCCGCGGTCGACGATTCTATTTAGTTCTGTGTTCTGCAGGGGGAAAGCGCCTGGGGGAAAAGCACCTGAGCTGCTAGTGGCTGCGGGAGTGCGCCGCTAAGCGCCTCAGCGACGTCATTGCGCCGCCCGAGTGAATACCTCCATTTCAAAAAATTCCTTTGCTCGGGAGCACAGCCGAGTGGCTCGGTGTGAAGGGGCCCTTGCCGTGCAGCCTGGCGTAAAGAATCTTATTTCCGCTCCATCGTGGTGCAAAGCGGACGTAGTTTTCAGCATTCACATTCACAAAGACTTTTCATCACTAATTATTCAATTAATAAGATATATTGATATCATTGAATGATTGAGACACATTACGAATATAGTTATGGATTATGAAAGGCTATTTTGCTACAATGATGCCGGATTTCGTAACATAATAAAATATACCTCACTGTCACAATTAATTAATTATGAATTATATAAATACAATTAATATGGCAAATATTTGTTAATCACTATTGCTAATCAATGGTGAAATTTATTTCCTATTACACATTTTACAAAAAGACCAGATGCGCTGAGTTGAAGTGAAAAAAATGTCGGGGCAATTATTATCTCCTGCATTGACAACTATAACCTCAGACGATCATGAAAACATGATTATTGATTACAAATTATGTTTTATAATAACTATTTTTGATATAATTATAATATATTTTATAATAAATATTTCATTACTCTGGAAAATTCTCTAGAAAATTAAACTTGATTATTTAGATTTTTCAGTTGTAATTTCATAAGTTTCATAACTTCGTCATAAGTTCATAAGTTGCGTACGCATAACTTGGAGGCATGAAAGTAGGGTCAGCTCTGCCATTATTAAATAAACTTCCATTTGTAAGGTTGAAATGGCAGCGTCTGAATGAATTGGCACTTTCAGTCTCCGGTCAGTGGGTGAGTGTCGGTCAAAGAGTTCGTAGATACAGAGTTTCTTAGAAATAATAATAATAATAATAATAATAATAATAATAATAATAATAATAATAATAATAATAATAATATAGCATAGGAACTTTGAAACAACTTCACCATTAATAAAGAAACTTCATTATTAATACACTGAATTTTATTGCCGAGCTCCAAACTTTGATGCCAAGGTACGTTCAATGATGATGATGGCCTGCCAATGCGGTGTGTGCAGGAACGCAACTGCGCGACAGTGGTTACAACTCGTGGGCACCTGGCGAGCCCTCTGGCGGACGGGCCGAAAACTGCGGGGCGTTGCTGGCTGACGGTCACTTGGCCGACGTCCCGTGCTCCGAACCCAGGTGTGACAGAAAGCAACACTCGTTGAAAGCAACGAGATAAGAGAACCAAAAGTATCATCCCAATAATATTAGCACAGGAATGTCTTACCCACAGAATACAATTTTTTTCATTTTAAAAACTCTCTTCCGGACGAACAACAGATTAAAAATCCATGTTTTTTACTAAAAACATTTTACTAGGAATCTCTAGAGTAAGTGAAGTCAAGCCGAACCCGCCCACCAAGAAAGACTTGCGGCGAAAGTAACTCTTGTTAAAACAATGAGATATCATCATATTATATCTCAGAGATATATTACATCTCTGCCCTATGCCCATGTCTATGTTTACATCTCTG
>BOPP01000179.1:584347-621116 GCA_017312745.1 Gryllus bimaculatus
GCATTATGCGTATGTCAATGTTCACATCTCTGCATTATGCGTATGTTAATGTTTACACCTCTGCATTATGCGTATGTATATGTTTGCATTGTGAACGAGCATTAAAGCAGAGTGTAAGCAGAGTGTAAGCAGGGCGTGCCACCGGCAGGGCGTTCTACTGCCGGCGGCCGGAGGCGGCGCGCGCCGAAGCCGCGGGCTACGCGCAGAGCGAGGGCGTCGAGGGCAGCTGGCGCGTGCAGCGCGAGGGCCGCGACTGGGTGGCGGCGCTGCAGCTGTGCGCGCGCGACAACGCCACGCTCGCCGTCGCCAACTCCTCGCGGGAGGCGCGCGCGCTCGCCGCCGTCTTCAAGGACGCGCGCGCCACCTTCAAGGACGTCAGCGACGCCGACCACGTGCACGTGGGCGCCGTCGCCTGGGCCGGCGCGGGCCCCGCGCGTGCCGTCTCAGGTACGGCACTTCGCCGCTACTCAAAACACTGCTCCAGCCGAGATCGCTAAGGCAGTAGTGTCGGGGCGATCTCGGATGAAAGGATCGCTGGTTCGAAGATTTAAAAACGAACTAGACCGAGAAAGTTCGTGCTATTCGGTTGCACCACTAATTTCAAGTTGGACAAAAAATTTAAATTTAAATGAATGAAAATGAGATTTTATGGTTATTCGAAATACGCACTTGATTCATTAATATACTTGTATATCACCAACATTAATTTTGTAAATTTCGGACTATGAAAAACCCTTCAATACGGTTGTATACTCTTTTGCTTATTACTACCCGAAAATTAATCATTAAAGTGCATTAATTCAATTAGGAAACAAACGTAAAGGGCAACAAATATACCAAGAAACTCGTGATACTAAATCAGGAAAATAAGACTTCCTCGTAGTATTCACATATCATACGTACGAGGATGTATACTTTTGAAATTAAGATCGAAAAATTAATTAATCATTAAATACATCTGATATATTAATTACATTATTTTCGAAACTTAGCACTTCTAGAAGCCTAACAATTGCTTCAGACACCGCCTCCCCCAAAAAAACTAATCATGAGTTCCTTTTACAGGCCAACCTCTTGGTTCCAGTATCGATTGGTATTATTATGCTTCCCGACCTGACGGGGGCAAGGACAACTGTGTCAAGATGGATACAAGTGGAAGGTACCATTACAGTTCCTGTGCTACTAAACTAGCGTTCATTTGTAGAAAATATTCTTAAGAAACGTTAAGCAATGGTGAAAAGTATGCATAATTTTTCTCGGGCAGATAAAATGGTCAAATATGTAAGATAGTTATCGAAAATAAACATATTCTTCGAAATTCATTTTGAATGAATTATTTATTTATTCCGGCGAACAGATTAGTAGTCCCAAAATTATAGTGTATGGTGTATCGGAGGAGGGAACGGACTGAAAACTATGTGTATTCGCTTCGCGAATAATAACAATTCTTAGCTTATTTCCATCTGTATTCAGATTACAACTTTTTTATCGGTTAGTTGTAGTACACCATTTTTGTTATTCTTGTTTTCACGCATTCTTAAACGAAAATAAAATATCATAACACACTTTGAAATTATACATAATATTCTGCACGTTTTGTAACAAAAATCTTTAGCCGTGGTCGCTAAGACTTAAGAATACTTGACTCCGGATATCCAATGACTGGCGGAAGCCTATGAACACGCTAAGGCTCAAGGACCGTAGTTGCCTCGACTCAAAGGGTCGCGGGTTCGAATCCCGCCTCGGGCATGGATGTTTGTGTGTGCATTCGTGTTGTGTTCTTCTTACAGTTCCTCTGCAGTTAAAACCATCACACTGACCGCTATAAGGTCGCTTTTTAACAGCTCGGTCATAAAAAAATCTTTGGGATTCGTGAGTATGCAGTTTACGTTCAAAAAATAAATGTGCAGTGGCAGGGTGAAATATGATTATGCCGAAGATACTAGTATTTTCGCAAACGAGCACTCAGCACCAATGTTCTTACCAGAACGTCGGAAGTTAATGTTCCCGTAAACAGTGTGAAAGATCGTTGTAGTCGCGGGCAGCAGGCGTGGCCAGTTGACCTGTATCGAGGGCTACTATCGATCTCTCCGCGTTTCCTTCGCTGCCCGCGCCTCACTCTTTCTCTCTCGCTCTTGCTCCCTCTTTCTTTCTCTCTGCGTCACTTAGGTCCAGCCTCGGCCAAATGTGCAGATGCCTCCGTCTTTTGATTACACTGGAAAGAAACACTGCCCAATTTGCATTAATGTTCACGTTACAAAATGGGAACGATAATTTTAATTTATTTACTGTCAGAGTAAAAATGTTCAGAGTTAAAAAAAAGAACATCGAATGTTTTCCAACCGTCCATTTTCATTTCCTTGCTCACTACAATATGTTCCTGTGTCTAAAATCGGCCTGCAGAAAGTGCATAGAGTTCATTGCGTTCAACATCAAGTTGTTGAGGTTACGCATTTGCATACCTTTCGTATACCAGTGAAACTAATAATTTTAATTTTAATGTTTTTGAGTTATTCACATCAGTAAGTCACATTTTTTCTATTTGTTTGAAATGCTTTAGTCCTGACGTTTGTATCCAGCCCACTAAATTATCGATTATTTCCTATATTAACCAACACAGAAAATTGTCAACATATGCACGAAAAATCCACCTTCAGGCATAATTCTCTTTCTTAAAAGCAATGCTACATTCAGAAGTCTGAGTAAAAGAAAAAAACGGTTTATCTTTTCAGCAAAATATACGAGTGAACAAATTGAACAGAATCATCATGTTCACCTTGGTGTATCTTAAAACGCGAAAAAAGAATACAACAGGATGCCACGCAAGAATTAAAATACATTGAAATAAGGACTACAGCCGAGTATAGTCACCTAGGAATAGCGTTGCTGGATGATAAAATTTATATCACAGTACCGACCTTTAAAAAGCCCGGTACTTTCACAAAAAATACTGGTACCAATGACAATTGATTTTCATTCTGAAACGCATTATAACTATTATGATTTTAATGCCCACATGAAATTCGTTAAATTTCACTTAATATCGATTATGTTCGTGTTGATAAACTAAATGGAAGACTAAGATGTTTTCTGCCATAGCATGTGCTAGAAAAGACCATCCTATGTCACTCTTACTCTTTTTACGGCAGTTTTCACCAATATCACAGTTATTTGTAATATTGATGTTAGATTTGCATTATCGGATAAAATATTTAAACGAATCTTTTAATCGTACATCATCAATTATAATGTAGACCAAATACTTGTAATTTAAACGTAATGTATGGTATGTTAAGGTAAATTACTATGTAGAAATACCAGAATTCTGGGGTTTCTGGGAACACTTGCGGAATATAATGGGCCTGGCGCCAATATTGTACATATGATGTAACTGGAAACGCATTAGCGGATTCGGTGAAAATCTAGGAACCAACTTCGTGGTAAAATGACAAGATTGGCTTCGAGTCCGAGGGCTGGGCCTGGGCGCAGGGGGCTGGGGCTGGAGCTGGGGTTGGGGTTGGGGTAGGGGTTGGGGTGGGGCGGAGCCTGGCGAGGAGGGCGCCGGGGGCTTGTCAAGTTACCGTCGGACCGTCTTCTGCACTCTGGGGGCGCAAGGGGCCGAACGGAAGGACGCCGGTCGACGTGCCTGCGGCGCCTCGCGGTGGTCCATTCTAGACACACACACATCACACACAGCAGCCAGCGCACGCCCCCGGAGGAAGGTCTGTCGAGTGCTTCGCGTTGACCCGCCTGCTAATCGCGGCAGAGCGGGGCGCCTTAAAACCGCCCTCGGATAACAGGCTGCCACACTAGAATAAATGCCAATATAATTAGGCTATTCCTTTGATTTCAGATAGTAATGGAAATACACTTCACAACGTTTTTCCCAATTTTTTTCTTCAGGAATTTTTTTCTTTAACAAAACTGTGCAACATGTGTCCCTTCTCAATAGTAGTTTATACAATTTTCACGATAATTTTACGAATCTAATATTCACAGCTTTGATTCTTCAATCCGTCTGCAACAAATGCATGACTCGTTTTCGAATCATCAAATATTGTTGCTTTTAATTTCTAGAAAAGCAAATCAATTTACGTCATCCAAATATCTAGAAACAAAAACAATTGAGACCTAAAAATATTCTTATTTCTTGACCGTGTTGAATTCAAAAACTAGTTTATCGCTAACCTATTATATATTGTTTTTATTTATATCACAAAATTTAATAATTTAATTAATATCTTATTGTATATACCGAAAACCGGAGTAACTTTGCCAACTAGGAAGACTTGTTTCAAATATTAGGTCTTCTTCGTTATTCATTAAATAACTTCTACGAGACGCTGCCGAAACTCTATGCTCTTCTCTATCGATTAAACAAGTCGAGGAGAGTTCAGCCACTTTCCAGTTACTTAACACGCACATACACCAAGATTGAACAATCACTTATACTTTCTCTTAAACGCCACCTCGCAGAAGAGATTTTAAAGGAAATACAGGATTCGAATATTACAGATACCGAAAATGGGCTGTTTATTTCTTCCAAAGTCTGCCCGTCTTTCCGTCCGTCTGCCCGCTTTTCCATCTGTATGTCTTTTCGTTTGTATGCCTCTGTTTGTATTTTCTTTTTGTTGTTTCTATATCTTTCCGCCTGTCTGTCCATCCAAGGCCAAATGTTTCAGATCCCCGAGACAATGAGTTTCGAAATAGGAAAACTGAGAATAAATAAAATTTAACTACGAAACATTGAGGGTAACATGACAAAAATCCATAAACGTGAAATGGCATGTCAGGACACCCAATCTCTCCTCCAAATTTCCCAAGCACTATTACAATAAAATATGACATGCAATTATTAATTCTTGAGAGGCATTAAATACTCAAAAACCCATGACCATTTATTCCTTGAGTAATCTAAAGTCACTTTCAGGCATATTGTTTTAATTTATTATCAATTAAAATAAAATTACTGTTAATTATTTCTGCACTCCGACTAAAAACTGTTCTGGAAATTGTTAAAACCGACAAAAAAATGGACGGAATTATTGAAATCTTTTGCATGGTGAGGAATGGTGAAGCGAAACCTTGGAAAGTAGGTTGCACGTCAGTTCGAACTCCACGAGGAAGCTTCGCGACTACGCAGCGGCGACCAGCGGCTGCTGAGGTAATTTTAGAAAACGCATTTCGAGAACGCAGGCGCGCAAACATGGCTGTGTTATTCCGCCATTTGGGACGCGCGGCGATGTTGACATTAATTGAATGAAGGGAGGCGAGTAATTTAATTACACCGGCAATAATTTCACTGATGTCAATAGAGAAATTCAATAAATGTCACAAATTCATTTTGGTAGATTACAATATAAAACGACTAATAGAGTAGGGGATAACAAAGACGGTAATTGCAGGGAGGCCCATGTGACGGGAAATTTTCGCTGCCGCAAACGCACAGTAAAACAGGGTGCTGAGCGACCAGACCAGGTTTTCTAGGTCACAGAAGAGCTGTTCTAAAGGTCCTCGAAAATTCAGTGGCCGAAACATTTTCCTTATCGAATACTAGTGCGAAAAATTACAATAATTTGATTTCATATTGATGAATGGTCATGATTCATGAAATGAAATTATTTGATTTCATAAGGAAGAAGTGCCATTTCTGCAGTGAATGAAAAAAATACACGACAAGAGACTGGCGATGAAGTTCGCGTTTATGACACAGAACATACGTCATCTCCATGATTATAACTTGGTGCAATGGGAGATGCTCTTAGGCAGTATGTATTTTGAATCAATGGGAAAATGCGAACACCCTTCAGAGAAAGGCTTCCCACGCCGCCACTTAACTGATACCGACGAACGAGGTAACTTCTTCAAACAAAAGAATGAGAAAGAAGGTGTGCTAAAACAACAAATCAATATTATAGGATAGCTGCGTGCTTGGACTGATTACTTAGGACATTTATTTATCAAACTAGAAGTATAAGAAAATAACAGTAATGTCACTGTGTTTGTGAAACCTGTTTAAAGTATATGAGTAATCAAATACTAATAAATTGTGTGCTTGCCATTTCAGCAGCATATTTTAAAAAAATGCATAAGTATTGTCATTTGTAACATTAGGCTATTACGATTAACTCCAGAGTTACCCAGATCCAACGAGAGTACAGAGTCTCAGGCATGTTAAGTTAATTAGGAAAGGGTAAGTCAGCAACATTCACTCGCCACCTACATTATCATGCAGGTGGGCAACCTGGAGCCCACTTCGTCTATTTTGGGGGCATTCGCATTGCTAACCTGACAACCGACGTGCATTGTACCGCACTCTCGAGGCCAGAACGTCCAGGTGATAATCAATGTACATGTAATACCTTATAATAAAGACGTTTAAACTATTAATTTTCACACGGATACCTTTATAAATGCCCTTCATAATTGCTGTGAAAATGGGCACAAACTTCATAATTCAATACACATGGTACTACAAAATTAATAGATACAGCGTGCATTATCACAAGGAATGTTGGAAAAGCATATTGGTTAGCCTAGACTATTAACGCATTGTTGCTGAAGTTGGCAAACAATTTGGTTTATTTAAGAAATGACAAAATATAAATCTTTCTTGATATTATATCAAGTAAACGGGAAAACTTGTCACATAAATTTCGGAAACGGTTAAGATATGTTAACTACATTGCAACATGAAATGTTGATTTAAAACACATAATTGAAAAGTTTTAATTAACTACTCATTTTTAAAATTTTTAAACAACTACTTTTTAAAAACCTACTAAATAACGCTGGTTATTGATTATCAATATTCACATTCCTGATTTAAATGTATTCACGCACCGTCTAAAAATACTTTTCTTTTCACATCTGCAAAATGCCACAACTTTCGCAATGAAATGTCGTTCTATAATTATGTTCCACTTACTTAACGAATCGAGGAACAACAGTGGATCAAAATGTTACACTAAGTAAGAGAATATCAGCAAGGTTGTGATGCAGTGAGTACATTTCTTATCAAACACTTAGTAGAGTTAGTTACACATATAAAAGGTTGTAATTGCGCCGGCAACATCCGAAAACGCTTTTAAATACTCGAAAATCAAAATATAAAAACGACTTCAAAAAGTTTTGGGGCAATTCAAGTAAAAACGAAAAGAGGCATTTTTGCAATGTGACACCAACACTTTTGTGAACGTATGTAATATAAAAGAATGCATAAATCTCATAAAATAATCTGCTGTTGACAAAATCGTCATAATATAAAAGGTTTCCATTGAATTGCTATTCTTACAATATTTCTAAAGTTGTTTTTCCATCCCAGTGTTTGGCTGGTACCCTTCGTTCTGCACAGCAGTTTCTCGACGTTTTCTTATGTACGGTACAGACGGTTGTGCTTATAGTGAGCCGAAGTTTTGTGGATAGTTCTAAAACTTTCTGAAGAAAAAAACAAATTTTCAGGTACATTCGAAATAAATAAAAGGAAAAAACGGAAATTTGTGAATTGATAAAATTGGAGAGCTGGTTACAGCTAGCAGAATTAGTGAGAGGAGCGGAAGAAGCGTGAAGAGCTACGGGAGAGGAACGAGCGAAAGAAGAGGTCGGTGGGGGCGGTGCGGGGAATGGAGGAAGAAGTGTGTGAAGCGTGGAGAGCGGAAGGAACAGACAGATGAGTAACGGCTGGATGGGCAGGGCGCCCGCGGCAGGACGAAAAGGGGCATGCGGGGGCGAACAAGGCTGCTTTATAGACGACTGTGATGTACACGCGGGAAACGGCAGTAATCAATATTGCGTATTGCTGAATACGTGAACTACAAATTTTGGAACAATTTATCAACTAGTTGAACATTCCACTCCCGTGAACGGGCGCGAATAACACGGCGCGCTTCCCAGCAATGCTTTTTCACTAAACAAACGTCGTTTCACGATTGATCACCGTAAGATTCGAGAAACGGCGAATTGAATTGAACCGCACCACCTGCAAAGCAACGCTTAGAGCTGTTGGAAAATCTGCAGCTGCAGCTCTCGCCAGCCGCAGGGCAAAGGATTTAATTTGGAGTAAACACCTAGACCACACGGCTGGCAGAGGGCCGCTGGGCGGGGGCGTGGGAGCGACGCGGAGCCCCGGAGGGCGACGGTTAACCCTCGGCCGAAATTGCGCCTCGCGGCCGCCCGCGCCGCCCCATCCGCTGACAAATGGCGCCACTCACGCGCCACTCGCCCGCGCGCTGATGGATCGCCGGCCAGCGGGGGCGGGGGCGGCGGCGGCTGCCCCCGGCGCGGCGCGGCGCAGGCAACCCGCTCGGCAGGGCGCTTCGGAAAGGTATGCGTCGGCCGGCGTTTATTCACCGGGCAGTATCACACGGGAAAACAGCTGGTTTATCCACCAGATGTAAGGGTTCACCATAAGGGTTTCTAATGATCGAGAGCCTTTTGTTAGCTTTTTGTCGGCGCTCGATCATTAGCACAATTAATTATTATTATTATTATTATTATTATTATTATTATTATTATTATTATTATTATTATTTTATTTTTATTACTATAGCCCGTTATAATTCCTTAGAGAGCAAGGGCCTCCGGTTGCCTGGTGGGTTACAATTGGTACAATTCCCGAGCACCCAATTCGGCAACCACCGTGTATAGGCGCTATACACACACAAAATAAGAAAATGTAAGACGGTTCACATTGACACTGTCAAATTTAGCACTGTTCATTTTGACTTCTTTTTACAGATGCTATTTACAAACAAAATTTTATTAATTAATAATTAATTATTTACAAACAAATCTTATATTTTAACTAATTTTAATTATTTATATTTACTTATTTACTAATCAACTACTTGTTAACTTCGTCATTTCACAATTTCCTTCCATAATTCGTTCCGTAAGAGAACATGTAGCAAATTTCAACTGTTTTCATATTTCCCTCGTCACCATGATCCTCTTGATCCAGGTTAGCTGTGCAGTCAATATCGAACTCCGTGTCGAGGGCAATAACGAGTGTCGGTGAAAAATGAAGGAATTAATGCATGTACAGTGTATCTCTCCTCGGCCCTGCCCTCACCCAATGTGCCCCTTCCCTCAGTCACGCCCGTCCCTGACCTTCCTCACCCCTCCCCGCCAGACTCCAACCCGCCCAACGATCATTGTTACTACCTTCATTGATTGCAATGGGCCCCTGGAAACAGACAGTGTTGCGTTTTCTCGACAAACTTCAAGTGATAATTTTGGTTTTCGATTACTCGAAGTCTAATTGTGCTGTTGGAATGAATGAAATTTCATGAAGTACGGAATTTTATGGTTTTTCATAATCATGCAATTACCCTTGGTAGATTTACTAACTGTTTTCGAATATGCGAAAAACTGAAATAGTGCACATTTAAAATGTGTTTAAGTGGTAGGAAAGGAAGATGTAAGTAGTCTTACGATATTTCGTGTACATAGCCACTGTTCCATTGTTTTATTAATATCAGAACAAAACGTGCACACAAAATAAAAACACATAAGCATTGTTTTTTATGCAATACAAAATAATTTCATAAATTTAGCCTAATAATAATCCCTTATTCCCCACTGCGGGGAACTTGTTAAGGGGCCAGCGAAGCACGAAACCGATATGTCGACGACCGTGTGCGCGAACTCAATCTGATAGGTCATTCACGGAGTATTTCGTGGGGCAGCGCTGCCCTCAAAATGGCATTTCCAAGGCTAGTTGGCATGTGAGTTCGGTTCTGTGGAAACGGAAAGAGCGTGTCACGAGGTCAAGGATGTTTGACAGTTGCCAAGAGAAGACATATGATCCTCAAAAACGAGAAAACTTTCAGCTAGAAAACGTGCTGACATTTTTAAGTGCGAAGGACACCGCTTATTTTAAAAAAAAATTGTCAAACAAGAACACTTTTGTGACGTTTAAAATCATGCAATTAAAAAGACAAACTCAACTAATAAATACCACTGTTAGGCAGTTTTTGTAAAACGTTGGTATACTTTATCCGACAAATTTGCCTGTATCAACAATTTTACGTATAGTGCATTGTTTAAACTGAATTTGTTATTAAATATAATTGTGATTTTACCAAAATATTTTTAGTTAACAACAATTAGCACGATAAGACCTATTTCGTGTAACCTCATAACCTGTTTTATAGACTACTTCTATTTAACGACCATTTCGTCAGAACTATTCGTGACCGGTATAGACAGGTTTCATTGAAATTCATTTTAAAGCCTATCACAATGAAAACGGAGAACAGTAGTTTATCGCTCACCAAACGATATTAAGAAATTGCGCCTCCTTAAAAGAGGGGGGAGTTGGAACAGGTGTCTCCCGAGCAATCTCACAGGACTGAACTGCTTCTCATTGCGACGCAATGAGTCCCCGTAATATACGGAATCTTTCAAGTAGCACTCAAAGGTTCTTTAACATTGGAAAATTGAGAATGATTCCTATGCTTCACACAAAAATTGTAATGCTACTCCAGTGCACATATGGCATATTATAAGTTGAAATTTATGTTGGTACCGACCATTGACGACGCATGAGTTTACGAAGGGTTTTGTAGGGTACTTTCACTATATTTGAACTGGAACATAATTTAGATTCATTTCCGTGAGCGCAGAACAAGGTTTCCAATAAATTCACGACAATCGAAACAGTAACTTTTATAATTCAATATTTCATTGAAACATTATTAATATTAGTTTCAATACAATAAATTTAAATAAAAACAATTGTTTTGATAGTCGAGAAAACTCTGAAAACCAAATTGTACTTAAACATGTTCACATCAAAATGCAGAAGTATAGATTCACTTTTTAAGATTTCTCCATTTACAACACAGGACTGAAACTGAAAAACTTTTTTTTTTTAAATGCAAATAAAAATGGGCTTGCTTTTGTTTTCTCCTCAGATTCTAAATAATAAATCAAATTCCCTCAAGTCTAGCAGTACCGAATGTGAGACCGATGACATTGCGGAAGGAGCAATCTGGCGGGAGAGAGAGACAGCAGTTAGGGATACAGTTTAATTGATATATTTCTGGGCACGTCAACGACTAAGGACAAGAGTCCCGTAAGTGTGGTGCATTTTTTAAATAATGCGAGGTGACGGTTATCTTTTCCAGTTGGATGGCGACACACGGCGACGACCTACACGTCGATTAGAGGGTTTTCCTCAACCAGGCATCTCCCACCAGCAGGAAGATATACGTTCATGACTGATCTCCCAACATTTGTGGTAGTGTAGTGCATGTTAGTGTACGCGTGTGTGTAAGGGGTGAGAATAGGACAAGAAAGAGGACGGTGAGATCGCGCGAGGTCCGTGGCCCGTTTGTTAGGGTACTGCTCCGGCATTCGCCTGTTGTTGATCGTAGAAATCGCGGAAAACCACAAATCGGAATAGCCGGCCGGTAGAATTTTCCTCCAGACAGTTGCTGAACTCGCCTCCTAGCTACGTAGATAGCGTCGAAAATCCTGCCCCCGCACCATCGGGACTGGGAAAGTAGGACCTCCCGGTCATCGGCACTGCGGTGGCATCAATTGATCTCCTGAGCCGCCTAAGCCGGCTTTGAGGGCACGGAGCTTGTGGGTTCCACAGAAAGAGAACGACGAGGAAGGGCAGAATGGCGCTGCGTTCCTGTTAACGGCTTCGCGTTGGTGTGAGAGCTGGGCTGCGGTCTGCGGCGAAGCCATTATGACGAAGCGCCCGCCGCGTCGCCCGCGCCCCGCCCCCGCCTGCTCCTCCTCGCCCGCCGCACCCCGGCGCCGCGCGCCACCCGCTCCGCCCTACCCGCCCCCGCCTGCCCCGCCCGCCCGCGCTGTCCCGCCCCGCGCTGTCCCGCCCCGCCCCGCCGTCCCCCTTGCTCTCTCTCGGCCCCACCCACGCACAGACGCCGCCGCGCCACCCCGGCCCGCCTTCCCGCCACGCCCCCGCCCGCCTCCTCTCTCTCCGCCGCAGGAAACCGCAAACGCACTGATCAATCCGCAGCGGGGCTTTCGCCGGCCGTCACTTAATGAAGCGCGCGAGCTGATGGACCACTCACACGCTGGCCATTTTATGCAGACTTTGCTAATTCAGGGGGATCAGTTCGATCTCCCAATCAATACTCGCTATCCACATTTCAAGACCTATTCGCTCGCCTCCACGTTTCATGAACGCAAAATCACTACTAACAGGTCAACTACTTGCCAATCAATACTAAAGAGATGCAATTGAACAATATGGAGTTACTCCCAAATTTTTCTACTTCAAGTTAGTCGAGAATTGACGCCATAAACAAATGCGTACCATCGACCCATCAGGAGGAAATATACGATACACAAATTTCGTTAGGTTTTTTAATACTAAGCAAATATTGAAGCAAAGCAAGACTGCTCAAATACACTGTTTATTATGACGTTCATTGACTTTCGTTAAAATGGCTGGTACAGTAGATCACTCAGCGCTACACAAACTTTAACAATACGCCTGCACTTTACACATTAATGCAGTGTAAGGAGTGAGGATAGACAAGGAATGGAAAGAAAATGAAAGTCGCGCGCGGTTTGTGCCCCGTTGTTATGGTACTCCTCTTCTTCCGTCTGGTATTTACCTCGGAAACTTGCGCATCAGAAAGCCCTACACTTCGCCTCGGAGGAATAGCGGCTGAATTTGACTAACTATATGGCTGGATGTCGAAAATACAAAAGAAGGCGCGTGTGGATGATCGAGATGGAATGGGGAGAGGAGGGAAGGGGGACAGAGGCGAAATTGACGGCGCGCGGCGGGGCCGGCGGCGAGAGCGCCGTTTGTGTGGGAGAGGGATAGGCGGTGAGAGAGGGAGGGGAAATGGGGCGGGTGGGGAGGCGGGCCGCGCGCGCTGTGATAGATGCGGAGGTTACCGCGCCTACACCTCTCCCCGAATGAGGGCGCTGCGTTCGGCGCGTGCCAAGGGCGAAACACGGGACACGCTCCGACGCGCAGGTATAGAGAGATTACTCTAAGAAGGGGCCGCTTTGACAGCTACCGCTTGGCTACTGCGGGCAACAGAAGTACAGGTTATGTGCAGGCGCTCAATTAGTTAATGCGTTCGTTTGCCGCTGGCTCGCTTGTAAATGCATTCGACACAATGCCATCACGCATGACGACAATGTTTAGTTTTCCGCCCTGTCAAACGGGACCATCCCAGGGCTAACTTCTCTACAGAACACTAGCGACGGCGAGTCAGCGAGGTGTTTAAATGCTTAGTGCAGGTCGGATAGGGAGAGGTCATTCGTAGCTACAATTACATTAAAACAATTTTGTAAGTGCGAGTTGATCGTGCGTAAAATACAGACGAGATTTAGAACAATCAACACAGAATTTCAAAAGGAAATCGCAAGGAAGTTACTTCAAAGTGTTAAACTATAAAATACCTATTTTCAAGATAACAGATGATTGTAGCCCTAAACAAGATATTGGGAGGGGACTATATTTTTGTGGACATTTTTTATCCCTTTCCCATTAATCTTTAAGTATATATGAATAATTTTGTAGTACATAACTTAAAAGTGGAATATAAAGAATAGAAATATTTCTTTAATTTCGAAATTAATAAATTACTAATTATTAATTGTTTAACCATTTAAATTGTGGCCAGATGCCTTGGAGAGCTCCTTCTCAAAACGTCATACAAAATTCTTACATTTAAGAAAAGGGGGAAATCGGGGATTGACCATATTTATGGAAATATGTTTAATGACATTTCATTTTCTATTTTTGAAATAACAAAAAGCATATTTCTGGTCGAGGCACAAATAAAATTGCCGCTTTCCTATAAAAAATCGTCTCAGCTACTGTAGCTGTGAGACGAAGAAATGCTCAACCAAGCGAAGTTTACTGTGAAGGGAAGGTGGCACGTTCGCCATATCTCTCTCTTATCCCCCAAGTGAGGGAATTCAACAGACCCAAACATAGGAAGAGGGGGGAACTGTTAGATAGCCGGCGAAGTGGGACAGTCGACCCAACCTTGTTGAAAACAGTGTCGACCTTGTTGAGAACAGTGTCGTTAGTTACAGGAGAAAATATGTGAATACAAAATGAAGGCGTAGGACGACATTTCACATTAATCTAACACATTTTCACAAACTGAATAAAACTTAGGATATCTGTACCGTAAGATCTTACTAAATTACCCAATGGGTTTCCAATTGGGTAATATAGTAATTCCTCACCTGAACGGTCTCGTTTGCCAATTTTCTAATTTCGTAGTGTAATCAGATGCTTACAACACATGTCGTAAATAACTATTACACTGTCATAATATTGTTTCCCTTATTAATAAATTACCTATTGTTGTTGACTATTTTTAACATGTTAAAACTGTCTAAAGAAAAAAAACAACTAACATTCACTTTTAATTTTTTTTTATTAACCGTTGAGACCAATGAAATATTTCATTGACCTATCGCTGTCATGTCACTGGCAGTAAGATTAGAAAAAAATCAACTAATGTAAGAAACATTAACAATTTTCAAACTTCGTTACACTCTTAAATTTGAGTCAAGATCTCTTTAATTTCAATTATATTTGTTTGGTAAATCAAAGAAAAGTAGGTATTCCTCAAATAAATTAAATAGCTTTTTTTTAAATATATACGAAAGTAAGCCAATACATATCTGCGCTTCTGTTCAAATTAAACGTTGTCTGCTTATATTACACCATGCCAAGCCTCGCTTCCATAATCATCTTTGAGCACTGAAATTCTGATACTGTCTACGCTATATACAAGAATTTTTCTTCATACAATTGATAAATGTCTTATCACTGTGTGAGGGGCGAGGAGCGAGGGGCGAGTGGCCACGAGGACAGTGAGGGAGGGCGCCTGGAGCCGCGGGGGTCAAAGGCCCTTATTGTCGCCCGCGGCCTCGTCCGTCACTGCTAATTAGTGACACCGCGCGGCCGCCTGCGGTCCTTCGCCCCCTCCCCCCCCTCCCCTCCCAACCACGCCTGATCGACGAGCGGCGGGCACTGTCAGCTTCACACTTGTCATTCTCTCCGCCTTACAAGAGCCTAACCTCAAGAGGCAAATTTTCATTGCCAATGCCATTTTGAAATGTATTCCACTTACACGTTTACGAATACACAAGTTGTAATAGTTGAAATTGTCAATAAAATACACAAATTTACATTATAGTTCAATAATTAAGAAAATAAACATTAAATCATCACACTCAAATCGTGTAATAAACAATTTCACATGAAATTAGCGAAAATAGAGACAATGCAGAGGTTGAGGCACACATCATTCACACCGTCACAACGAGGGGCAATAAAGTACAATGGTTTAGGGTTGGAGAAAAAAAAGACTGTTGAACAAATGTAGTTTAGAGAAAATAATTAACCCCTGTTCTGAGGAAATCAAGACGGGAATGTTCTGAGGAAATGTAGATGCGCGAAGTATACACTAGATAGTAACATTCACTGGATAATTCAAATATCGGATATGGCTGATCTATCCCTTTCTTCACAGAATGTTCTTCCAACTCATAGCTCGTACTTTACAGGGTCACATTGCTTTCCAAAACGCACAAGATGAATAAAATGTTAAAAACTATCCGCAAGTCGAATATCAAATCAAATAATTCAATGTGCTTTATACTACTTGAAAAACGTTTCAAATTAAAATTCAATACAATATTTTACCACGATAAAATATGTGACAGAACAGTGTGAATTTCACCCCCTCAATTTCACGCAGTTCAATCACAACATAAATATGCATTAGAATAAGCAATCGTTCCAGTCGATCGATTCAAGCGAACGTCCCACCTCAGTTTGAACGACCTCCATCAGCTATTGAAAACGTTGGAGCTTCACATTTTTTCACTACACGATATGGTTCTTGCCTTGCACCGCAAGATTCGTCATGCCATTAATACAATATTTTTCAGAATAATGAAGATTCAGGATAAAAAGAACAATGTGTGTTATAATGTAATCCAATTTTATATGGTATTAGCTGATATATTCAAGAGTCGCCTGAGTTGTTTATCACAGTCATCTATTAGAAACGCAAATGATATCCATCTACAGGGTAAAATGAAATATAGTTAGAAACGATATATTTTAGGAATTCCTATAAATGCGAAATGTAACCAAACGCTCCGTGAACGGGTAATTGTATGTTAGATGGTCGGTGCAGTGTATTTATATTGGTTTTCAAACCGAAACAAAATGCGAAATTGAACGTAAAATGCGAAATTAAGAATAAAGTACAAAATGGAGACGAGTCTGCAATATTGATAAACTGCATTCTACGGCTTCCTCGGCGTTCGCTTTCCCATTGTTCAAATTCACAGAAAACGTCGGAAACGAAACATATCTGACGCAAGGTATCTAGAATACATGTAGAATATATAGAGGTAGACGTTTCGACAGAACACTTTCTTTCTGCTATCCGTAATATAACAAGAATAATGTTCGTTCACAAAAACCTTATTATGATACAAAAACAAGATGATATACTATTTAGCATCCAGATGCTTGTTTTGTCAGTAATTACACTGCAGCCAAACGCAATAGTCCGCCGTATTGGTAAGGATTCAAATAAAACTTTCTGAATGTATGTAGCTGACTATAATACGGAATGTGATACCGTATTACGTACGTAATTGTTTCTTTAGAACTGCTTCAAGGAGTGTAGATGCAGACCAAGAAAAAAATACCATTGTGATCGATTGATGATTTCGGGCGCATCAACGGCTAAGGTCATTATTCCCGTAAGTGTAGTGTATTTCTCTCTCGGAAGGTGGCGGTAGCCAACACCAGCTGCATGGTGAGATCCGGCGCCGACCTACGGGGATTTTTCTCCCATTTTAATTGGCCAATTCCCCAGGAAAGCTTTGCGAAGATTCGTACGTGAAATAAAAACGCGTTAGCGAAATGACGAAGGAATTACGAATTACAAAATCGCCCACACACACACATTAACTGCATGGAGAGCGCGGGCGCACGCCCCGAAGCGAGATCGTCCCATGATCCCCGCGTCCAGAGCGACAACGTGACGAGAAGCGCAAATTACACGCGTGTACACCGGCGGTACAGGTGTTCGTGGCGAGCGCTTTCGTGCATCCCAAACCCAGCGTGTAAGTACGCTTAACAAAACGCACCGGCACCGGCACGAGCGCAGCTGCGGATCATCGAAACGTCACGCCGCTCTACCGCCGCCGCCTGTCCGCCACGCCGTCGAGGCAGAGCGCGTTCTAAAAAAAACATACAGCGCCGCTCGCGATTTATTCCTGTGTACATGGAAATGCCATTAACACGACATGCGGGGGGCGCGGGCGTACGCTGTGACGTGCGGGGGCGGTGACGCTCATGGCAACAGCGGCGGTGGGAGTTGAGCTCCCGGGATGGGCTGGTGGGGTGGAGAAGGCGACGAGGGAGCGGAAGTGATGTTAGCATAAAGGTAGCACAAGGCGCAACAGTAGGTGGATGGAAATACAAGTGGACAGGAAGCAGTCAGCAAGGGTGAAAACGCTACGGAAGAGAAAAAAAAAATTCTCCCAAAGAACGGAATGTTCCGAGAGGAGTGTGAGGACAGACAGGTAAGTAAAAACGAGCGGAAATGCGACACACATCATAACTTTTCCTCCTCTGAGTGTCGCTGCTATTCAACTTTTCTACACTCAATAACTAATCTTTCTTTGGTGCAATATATATTCAAATATCTAAAATTGATGGAAACTTAGTATTGAGAAATATCTCTGGTATGTGGTGCAGGTTCAAAAATAAATTTGAATTTTGGAACTTTTAAAATTTCATTTTTCAAGTTTCATTTTTTACCCCTTTCAGGCCAGACCCTCTGTTGTCAATTCAAAAAACCAATAAAGAATTTTAATTTTTGAGGATCTCCTGAACTACACGACTAAATCTTATTGCTGGCGTTTTCACCACGTTTTAGCTCAAAAGTTATAATATGAGAGATATATATTCATCCATCCATGTAAACAGGTAGACACACAGAAAGGCATCCCGATTTTCAGGTACAAAATTGCCTGTATCACCTCACCACGTACACAAATCTTAACCATCTTTGGAAAATAATATATAGACCTGAACCGTGACGTGTGGACGAAGTTAAGAGCTGAAAATAACTCTGAAAACGTGTTCTTAGGACCACAAATCCGCGATCGTACTGCTGACGTCATTCCAATATCTAGTATTTCTTCCCTATAGTATCAATAGTTATAATACGAAATATAACTATACTAATGGTACAGAATGATAAAAATACTACAGTAATGCAGGTACGAAGAGACCGCTTATCGAGAAGAACGCGTACCAGTCCAGTGGAGGGCGGTGGGCATGAGCAGGGCCACCGAGGGCGGGAGGGCGGCGATGACGGCCGTATGTCCGGTTCGGTGTGTTACCTCGCGCATTTGCATGGCATATCCCTTTGTGGGGGAGCGCACAAACGAGCCAGTGCGGCGGCGTGTGGGTGGGTGGGCTCGGACCGGTTGCCCGGGAAGGGCGCGTGCACAGCACAATTAAACGCGGGGGCGCCAAATGGAGAGAGCAGTGTGCGCGGGGTTGGAGGCGAGGTGGCGGTGGGCAGAGCGGGCGGAGCGAACTGATCGGGGCGGGCGGGCAGGGGTGGAGCGGGGGAAAGAGTCACGGACGGGTGAGCAGAGAGGGATCAAAAGAGTCGTGGCGGCGGGGCGGGGCGGCGAGAGGGCGGCGGGGCGGGCGGCGGCAGCGGGGCGGCGGCAGGCCGGGCGAGAGGGGCGGGCGGGGCGGCATGCCGGCCGGCCGAGAGGGGCGGGGCGGGGCGGGGGCGGGGTCGGCGGGCGGCCTGCGAGATGGGCGGGCGGGCGGCCTGGCGAGAGGGCGGGGCGGGCGGGCGGCGGCCGACGAGGGCGGGGCGGGGCGGGCCAGAGGCGGGGGCGCGGGCGCGGGCGGGCCGGGGCGGGGCGAGCGGGCGTTCGCTTTGTCCACCGGCCGAACCTGCGCGGGTCATCACGTGTGCGTACTCACAAACGGACTTTCCTGGCATGGAGAATACCTGCTACTGAGAATGAAGTTAGGGAATGCAGCAGATGGACCGATTCACGATAACAACAAAGAAGAAAGAATAAATCACGGTGAGAGCAAGTGAAAATAGGATGGGTCCTCCGAGCTTTCGATACTTTGATAATGGGGTGGTACCAACAACAGAGGTATACTTTGGGTTATTAGAGAGTTTTGCATAGTTTCAAGCATCTTAGCTTTTACCACTCTCTGCCTCTACGCATGCGCCAACTCGAAGTGAGACTGGAGGATACTATTCCACCGCATTAGTGGGCGATGTATATCAAAAACCAAACGATCACTCGATCAGGCTATTTGGAATTTGTTTCCAACTGTGGCGGCAGAAGGTGCTACTCGTACTATGTCAATATTCCCTTGATGTAACATCATGTTTGAGGCAGTAATCTGTAAAAATAACTAACTGTATGTGCGATATTAGATTTATTAATTATATAATAACATAATTATATATTCAGATCAGCTGTTGATGGGCAGATTTACTCCTACAAATGCGAATCAATAGGTTACGGGAATTTAATCATACTCCGCCCCACAGTTAAGAACTACTTCGATTCTGAAGAAGAATAACAATAACATCTTTTCAACTCTTAAACTTTACAATATAGATCGAACGAAAACATCGCATTTACTATTTTCTTCCCTGAACATACCACCTTTTTACACTAAGTCTACTTTATTTTTTAACCACTTGGACGTCTTCTTCATAATATTGTTTAAGGGTTAATGCTTCCTCGTATTTCAGCTAACCTCACCTATTCAAGCCCCGAAAATAAATAATATGAAACACATCCAGAAAGTAAGGTTTCTAGGTCGTCAAGAAAAAAAACACCACTCTATGGAAATACTTCGTTGTAGCAGATACAGCGCACTTAAAAGTATTTGCTCACATAACCACCACCAGAATTAAGACAGTTGTCATACCGTGGAATCAGCATTTGAATCTCTGCGTCGTATACATCTGCTACCTGGAAGAGGCACCAGTTTTCGACAACCGTCTGTAACTCTGCGTCACTGTGAAACGCATAATTTTGACCGTACACGAATTTCTTGAGCTGTAAGCGACGTATGATACTCAGAGCACACGTTGAAATCCCGCATGGTAGCGCCTGGTCACGCACGGTTCAACCCACACGATATCTTCTGCGGCATTTCCCTTGGGAGTTGCTTGACCATCCACCCTATAGTCCGGGTCACGCACTTGTCCCCAGAGTTTCCACTTTTTTTTCTTTTCTTACACCTCAAGAAATTCCTGACCGGTCACCATTACACGCTTCACGAGTTCCGATCCCTGTCATACTCTGGTACCTAGCCGAGGCGGTAGACTTCTACACCAACACAGGAAATACAAATGTTAATCGCGCGAAATGACTAATATCTCTGTTGGCTGGGAGTGGGCATGGGCCTGGGTCTGGGCCTGTGGCTGGCGCAGAGGCGAGCGCCGGAACTGCGGAGACGCGCCGGGACACGAGGCTGGCGGCGCGCCAGGCGGCGTCGGGGGGCCGTCGCTTTGTGCTGCTGCCGCTGGCCACGTAAGGACCTCGTCTCGCCCCGCCCCGTTCCGCTCCGCTCCGCCGTGTTTTACTTCTCCAACACTCGCTTCCCCTTCCCTTCTCGGGACAAGGGAAAATTTGCGAATATTTTGTTACTGCAGTCTTTTGCTACCGTCGGCCTCACACGTGCGGCCTGGGTGTTGAGGGATGTCCATGTTGCAATGGAATGGCATGCGTTGTAGTGTGACAAGTAATGGGTTTGAAAATGGAAGACTTCGTAGGGAGAAAAACGGCGGAATAAATAGTAATAATAATGATGATAATAATAATAATAATAATAATAATAGTAATAATAATAAACATGACAAAACCTATTGTGAATTTCCACTGCTGAACAC
Organism: Gryllus bimaculatus; assembly: GCA_017312745.1. Classification (NCBI taxonomy): domain Eukaryota; kingdom Metazoa; phylum Arthropoda; class Insecta; order Orthoptera; family Gryllidae; genus Gryllus; species Gryllus bimaculatus. The sequence goes on from BOPP01000179.1 coordinate 605,290, forward strand.
AACTAAGACCTCACGCAGAGTTCAGCATTCCAACACTTGTACTCCGAGATACAAATTACGCGAAATGAAATTTCTAAATTAATACCAAATATTCCAAATATTTATGTCTAAAAAGTATTTTTGGTGTATATTTGAAGTGAATTTCAGTTTTCGGCTTTTAACTTCTAATCCAATTTTTTGAGCATATATGCACTTATTTACAAGTTTTACGCCACAAAATACGAGTCCACCTTATAAGAACTACTGACACCTCTAATGTACCTAATTGCTTGAACGTAGAGGAATATAAAAATGCAACTAAAGCACATTGCAGAATATCAGTCTTCTCGGAACACCTGAGGGTGAGTCACAAATAGCGATGCACTCAACTATCGAGGGAAAGCGAAAGACCATTCCTAAAACCTACCACGATAATAAATGTATTGGTACGTACCATCAGTCATCTGGCTATTGTGTTATTGTTATGCTCTCTTACCTAAAAACAAAAACACAAATGAATTATAATAAATTCCAATACTCATGAAAATTATCAACGCTAAGAAAGAATATATCATTAAACACTCGATTGGAAAATTTAAGAAATGTAATAAAAAGTTAAAATGTGTTTAAAATGTAAGATTACGAGCTGAAATTTGTTAAAGAGTTCTACATAGAAAGATTCATATGATATGCCAAGCGAGCCGCGAAAAAATATTAATTCGACACGAACAACAAAAAATGCTTCACATTTTACGCAGGAACCGCACGCCCGTTTCTAAATCAAAAAATATCAGCGGTCTCACATTTCGCGCTCTGCTGACGCAGATATCAAAATGACAGGAAATATTTCCAGCCCCAAAAAATATTGCGCTTCGAATTTTACGAACGAATGTCAAGCATACAAAATTTTCTGATGTAGCATTAAAAGCTTGGAATCTCGTCGCAAAAAATGTACTCCCGTAGAAAGATCGATTTTTAGACACCCTAAAATAAATATCAAATGCTTTTTAAAATGGATAAAAAATTAGTAAATGACAAACAAATTACAGGTGAATGAAGATTTTGTACAAAAATATTTCAATTATGAATTACCAGATTCATTAATATTTCTATTCCTAGCGGATTTGTGAGGTTCAGGAGATAGAGTCTGTAACATTTCAGTTTTCGTGGACGTTTGTAAGAAAATGTTAATTCGACGCAAAATCTCAATCCGACGCAAATCAAATACACCAATCATTCCTCTAACAGTTTGAAAAAAAGGGTTGTCGATCAGCAACCAACCACAAGCGTTGTTACAGTTCCCAACTCCACCATCTCCGTCGCCCGGTTTTCTTCTTGATTGCCCAATAGATCCAGACGATTAAGTGCAGCGCGCCACCAGCAGCTCAGCAACACAACGCTGCGGTGCTGGAAGTAAGGCACGATTTGCTCCCATTTAAACGTTCTTCAAAGCACTTCAAGGACACGAGCAGGAAGGAGAGGAGGACGTTTTCATCAAATCGGGAGCCCCGATACCCAAAATTTAAGTCCTAACAAAGTTCCAGATTGGATGACAGTATCTCCCTCTCCGTCCAGCTCGTGACCTTGAAGTGCCACTCCGTTTAAATTGAAGTATAAAGGGGAGGGGGTGTTCGCCGGCCACCATGTTCGATTTTCAGTTGACAGATTGGGCAGATAAGGGTAGATAGCGTAAACGCAGCTTTGCATCTTTTAACATTGATTATAAGTAAAATAACCATATATCACCTCGTGTCAACACTATTATTTTAAAGGGTACAGACATCATTCAAATATGTCTTTGAATTAACGAATTAAAAAAGGTACGAAACAAACTAGTACGAAATAAACTAGAAGTGTTTAGAAATGTTTGTTTCTATATAAATTACGGATGTTTCCACTACACATTTTTATTTCAATATAATTTTCGATACCAACAAAAGAAATGAAAAGCAACCATTTTCTTATAAGTGTAGATTGCAACATACTTAAGTTTTTGACTTTTGGATTTTTTTATCGAATGCACCCCTATTAAAAACAATGGTACTCCTAGTGCACGTACGCACATGCATTATTTCAAACTTTTGCAACATTTCGAACATTTCGTGATCAACGAAAATGAGTCACGTGCCGTATTATTTAAGTGTTCTTTGCTGTATATGTAAAAGTCCTTGAAGCGTCAAGTAAAGTCCCTCAAAAAATAAAAATTCAAGACATTATCGAGATCGATCGGGGAATATCGATTTTGGTACAAAACCGAATGTTTATCTGCTAGCGTTGTCACAGTCATACCGACCGACCCGACAGGCACACAGACAAGACAGACAAACACACAGGCTGGCTGGCTGACACACAGACAGGCACGCAGGTAGGCGGGCAGGTAGGTAGGCAGACAGACAGACTGGCAGTAAACCATATTTTGCGAAGTAGGACCGATATATCGTACTATACCAATTTTTCAATATCGAGAGACAACAACACATTATGACTGCACAACGTGTTACAAGAAGTAATTCACTATATAAAAGAAGAAAAATGAGTCCTGTGCTATATTTTAAGTGATCTTTACTCTAAATATTACCTGTTCTTATGACCATATTAAGTTCACTTTTTATGCACTTTTATGGTATTATTTTCCGGTATAAGAGATCTACAATACGATTTTTTCCTGACGCAAAATCGCCGTTTTTTGTTTTAGCATTACGTAACATTCTCAACACCATGTACACAGTGTGGGAAAAAGTGAAAAAGAGCATTCAGGCCAGCACATGCCTCAAAGAACTGTTGTCGAAGAAGTCTTGATTTTGCCTGTACCAGAGGTACGCCGACTCTCAGCGTTCTGTGCCAGCCGAGAATAGGACGGAAAATGGCGGCTGCAAAAAACCGTCTTTATAAAGCTCTCCTCGAAGGGGCGCGCGTCACGGGCAGCATCTAAAAGTCGCGGGCGGAGCGGCCTTCACGGAGCGGCCTCCGCCACCATAAATCGACGCCGCGCCGCGCCGCCGTAAACGAGGCTGTAAATTCGGCGCCCGCCCGCCCGCACGCACGCACCCACGCACGCACGCACGCCTCCCATGGCAGCGAGACGCAGAGGACACATCCAACACCAAGAAGGATCTGCTAAAGACGACGCGGAATCACTTCCTGTCTTTCCCCTGCCTGGCGAGCACCAACCACTCTCACAAATACGGATTTTGCTTTACTGTGAGTTTGCTTTCCACATCTATTTTAATTAATAAACATTTCGATCAGATGGGGGAAGGGGGGTGTGACACTCAGAAATTCCCTTACATCGCTCATGATATTGCTTCTCCGCCCGGTCGTGGCACATTCCCATCTCCACCATTGCATTTTTGGCCTCTATGTCGTAAATATTCATATTATAATCAATTAAACCCGGCTACTCTATACGGATATTAATGAATGTGAAAAACGCCAGGTATTCGCCCTAAAATCAAACAGTAAAAGAAGTCCAGTCTAGTACGGGGACTGAAAAGTTTTTCACACATTTCAAGATGTTACTGCGTGGAAAGAATGCAAAATATACACATTACAGTACTAATGTTTTCGACTTCATTTGATAAGTTTATTGTTATTTCCATATCAGGTTAATGGTGAAAACAACGGAGTTAGGATCGGGAGTCAGCTAAAAGCTACAAAGAACTTTCTGTTTTGAGAGGGGGGGCGAGACCAATATTTAAAAATCACAAATTTCGATTGAGATATAAAAGATAAGAACTGTTTACATATCAGGTTAATGGTGAAATCAATTGAGTTTGGATCGGGAGTCGGCTAAAAGCTACAGAGAACTTTCTGTTTTGAGAGGGGGGGAAGAGACCAATATTTAAAAATCACAAATTACGATTGAGATAAGAATACATGACGTTCTATTTATTTCATCTACGATTTTTTTAAAGTAATTTATTTTGTTTGTAACCTGGTATTTTTTTAAAGTAATGTATTTTATTTTGTCTATAGTCCGATATATTTCAAAACGAAACTCACATCTACGCGAGTGCTTCAGCATCATTTCTACTCAATGACATTCGTCGCATGAAACGTTGGACGAATCAGCGGCGAGCTGCACCACAGAGCGACAGTAGGTGGCCGCACGAGGCGGAAATTGACACTGAGACGTGACTACGTGGCGGCGGTTGCGGTGGCGATGCTGCGGCAAACAAGCACGCACTGCCTCGCGCACACACGCCGTCCCGCCCACCTGGTGCACTTCCTCCCCCCCCCCCGCGGTTCATGTGTGCAGCCACCGGACGCCTGTCGCACATCGGCCTACGCCGTTCTCGCGCTCCGCTTCCTACTAGGGATGCGACGATCGATGTCGATGTTTTCGAAACATAAGTTGCTTTTGTAGAAACATCGATGTATTAAATCGTAGTTTTTTAATCGATGCATTTAACATCGTAAGTTTTTTAACCATCGATGTATTACATCGTAGATATTAACAATCGATGTATTAACACCGATGTTTAACTGATTATAACACGATTTCGCATAGTGAAACACCATGTTTTTTAACATCGATGTATTAACACCCATGTTTTTAACATCGATGTGATTAACACCCTGTTTTAAACATCGATGTAAGTTAACCGACTTTACACGTTACATGTTTTTTAAATCGATGTATATACATCCAGAGTTTTTAACATTCGATGTATAACATCGTAGTTTTTTTAACATCGATGGTATTAACATCAGTTTTTTAACATCGTGATTAACCTTTTAACATCGTACAGTTTTTTAACATCGATGTATTAACACCCATGTTTTTTAACATCGATGTATTAACACCGATGTTTTTTAACATCGATGCATTAACATCGTAGTTTTTTAACATCGATGTATTAACATCGTAGTTTTTTAACATCAATGCATTAACATAGTAGTTTTTTAACATCTATGTATTAACATCGTAGATTTTTAACATCGATGTATTAACATCGTAGATATTTAACATCGATGTATTAACACCGATGTTTTTTAACATCGATGTATAAACACCGATGTTTTTTAACATCGATGTATTAACACCCATGTTTTTTAACATCGATGTATAAACACCGATGTTTTTTAACATCGATGTATTAACACCGATGTTTTTTAACATCGATGTATTAACACCGATGTTTTTTAACATCGATGTATTAACACCCATGTTTTTAACATCGCTGTTTTGTGATCGATGTTTTTTTCTTTTCCGAAGTTTTGTTTTTGAAAATTTCCATGATCACAATACTGTAAAAGTTAAAATATAAAATAATAACTGATAGTATCACAGTTATTCATGTGTTGGAACGAAAGAAACGCTGTTTGCCCAGCCTTCATCGAACAGACTCTTTCGAATGAGATGGCTTCCATGCCGTTGTATTTCCTCTTTCTTCATATTCATTAAGATACGGTCAACAAATACGCTGTTGGCGTAGGGTCCTTCCCTTCTTCTCGTACCTTTATTCGGCGAATTGATGAACACGAACACTGTCAAATTAAAGTTTAATGCCCCCGAATATAATGTTAGAGGTTACTAATCCAGTGTAATAACATGGATGATTTTTGGACGATGTATTTTGAACATCGATGTTTTGCAATCGATGTCGCATAACTACTGCCTACGCCTCCGCCGTCCTCCCCTACATATATCGCCTACCAGCTCGCTCCGCCTCCTACCGCCAGCTAAACAATAGCAAGAGATAGAGTGATTTAATGTACCTATTTGTGCTCTTCAGGACTGAATTGAAACGTATGATGCAGCATGTCCACAGGATTCAGATCTACAAGCCGCCGTTTTACAGGTCAATTTAACAAACGAGATTGTTATTCACATGTTGCACGAAATCGTAAATGGAGATGTGTCAGACTAATATTTCTGATAATGAAGAAAAAATGACTATGGCTGGGTGACACTACTTCAAATGATGTAAAAAATATACATCAGTTATTGAAGTTGCCCAGGGAAATCAAAAAAAGCGTTTAAGAGAGACGTATGTCATGTTAAGAGAGACAATGAAGATATTTCGAGTGTGTGGACAAAGTAAATGCAAGGATGAAGTGTGAAGAATACACGAAGATATTGAAATTTTGAATTCCGGCTTTGAATATTTTCTCTCTGAAATAAAGAAGTAAGTCATTCTAGACACTTATTTTACTTCAGGATTATTGGACATAGGGAACCTCGGAAGCAAAGAATTAAAAGTTAGATTCAGAATTTAACTATCATGAGTCGGAGTCGAATGTATTTCTACTAATTCATATTATTCAGTACGACTAAATGTTCGTATGTATGTACAGAATATGCAATGCTCAAAGTACTATTGAAAACCGTTCCGTTGTATCAATACAAAAATGTGAATGCAAAATATCAAGTTTTTCTATATTGTTTTTCATGAAAGCGAGATGTAAATCAACAATTTTTACTGTACAATATATGTGTGCTCTCTTTGACAAGCATAGAAGTGTTTTTGCTGCTGTACTTTGTAGCATCCGATATTTTGTTTTAATTAATATTATGGCAAGTTAGGGATCTCAAGTAGAGAAACGCTAGGGCGTCGCAACGAAACAACTAGAGTAAATTCGATGTGGAACATATTAAGACATGTTAGAAATCAGAATAATAGCACAACAGTGACGTTGGCAATGACAAGTGTATGTGAAAAGAGACAGATATAACAGCGGAAAGAGGCGGAAAAAATAAAGACAAAGATCAAGTAGTACAGTCTAATCAGATGTATAGGTTTCCAGATTAATTCCATTAGCAGTACTATAGTTGCACAAGAGTGAGTACAGTGTAGTACAGCAGTGAACTAAAGACAGAAGTGTAACATTGAGAATGATGCCTAGTGTAAATAACTGTAGAAAAATAATTGCAAGACCCACAAATATTGCTCCGTTGTGGGAATAACTAAGAGCAATTCTCCATAAGAACGGGCCGTTGCCCACCCAGAGATTGTTAGGTTATTATTATTATTACTATTATTATTATTATTATTATTACTATTATTATTATTACTATTATTATTATTACTATTATTATTATTACTACCATTATTATTACTACTACTACTATTACTACTACTACTATTATTACTACTACTATTATTATTACTATTATTACTACTATTATTATTATTATTATTATTATTATTATTATTGGCGAATATGCCATTACTGACCACGCTACACGATTAACAAGTGTAATTTTATCCAGAATCAGCTTTACAGCTGTATCTGTCGGTAAGACAAGGTTATTACGCCTTGAATTATGAATTATGAGATGATCGGATGATGATGAGGGATGAAGAGACAATTATAAATACGACTATGCCAACGCAGGACTCGAATTTGCAGTCTTTTCGGCGAAGACAAGGGCTGCCGCAATCTCAGCACCACGTGGCCGATTTTATTAGTTGTTATTGTTATTATTATTATGATTATTATTATATTATGATTATTGCTATATTATTGTTATGATTATATTATTATTATTATTATTATTATTATTATTCTATCTTCATATTTAAAACCGATGTTTTTAGTCAATTTTTTCCTCGACATCGAAAATCGTTTGTTGACGTATCGAACCCCCACAGCACACATCATCTCCTGCCTTCCGCTCCGAGCTTGTGTCGCCTCGCGCCGCCGCCGCCGGCATCTCCTGCTCCGACCCGGACGCCAACTTGGGCCACGCGAGTTGCGGCGGGCGCCAGGGCTTCGCGGAGACAGGATGCAAACTCCCAGCGGATTGAATTCCACGGCGCGGCGGCGGAGCCCAACTTCTGGCGCGGGCGGGACGGAGCGGCGGAAGGGGTGGCAGGAGAGGGAGGGGAGGTTGAGGGAGGGCGCGAGGGAAGGCGCGGAGGGAGGGGCGGAGGAGGGCGCGAGGGAGGGGAGGGGAGGGCGCGAGGGAGTGGAAGGCGCGGGAGGAGGGGAGGGGGAGGGCGTCGGAGCGCCGGAAGGGGAGGGTGGAGAGGGAGAGGGAGGAGCGGGGGGAGGGGGTGGGAGAGGGCGGGACGGAGTGGCGGAAGGGAGGCAGGAGAGGGATAGGTGGGGGGAGGGCGAAGGTCGCGCGCCCCGCGGAGGACGCGCCAGTGAAAAGGTGAAGCGCGCCGCCTCTTCCCAACTGAAATCGAATATCAGGGCCTGGCGTCAAGTAATGCCGTGCAAGTTCTACAAACACTCTCCGCTCCGAAACTCGTATTATGTCCCACATCAAAAAGACGGAAAAGAAGAAAAAAGATGGAAAGGAAAAAAAAAAATAAATCTCGAAACTGCTCAACAAGCCTATACACTACGGATATAGTATAATACAATATAAATGTAATAAGATTTTTACCAAATACGAGAAAAAGTACACACTACTAGTAAATTTGTATATTTAAAAAAAATTAATGGTTTTCGTTTAGAAAGAAGTTCGAGGTTGGCATTCATTTATTTCACGTCAAAGAATAGTTCAAACCTGTGTGACGTATTATGGGGAGAAGTGCAAACTGTAAACGTTTTTTTTTTTTATCTCTGAGATATCTACTCTAACTCATGTACATATTATGTTGAATTATGAATGCACGTAGCAACGAGTGTTTTTTTATACTAAAATTGGTATGAAAATATTCGCTCCCTCGTATTAAAAACTATGGAGAGGCAAATCATTTTGTTTTGCTATTATGCCTGTCATGCCTATTGTGACGTAATAGGCTTACTGTAGTGAGAACATAAAGAATGTTTAAATGAAAAACTTCATCCCCCCCCTCTTTAAGAAAACTTGCACAATTAATTGAGCTTCATTTATGTTCATATGCAAAACAACGGGCTACATTAGTATTTTGCTCAAAAGATTGGGGAAACTGGACAAAACCCTGATCGAGTTAGAGGTCATTGACTCAGAAACCGAGGTAACACGTATACTCTTTTAGAATTATACAATACAAATGGTAACTAATAAATTAATTATCACTGTTAAAATCAATTTTATTTTCCTTTTTATGATCGGTATAGATTCTAAATGTATAGAAACAGACAAGCAGCAGAAGAGATTTTCCAGGCGATTAAATTGCACAGCATATCAAATACTGTATTTAATTTTAGATTTCGAGATTCTGCACGATTTTTTCTTTGTCCCAGCTATGAAGTGGAGGTATAGAATAGCTGCACGAATGTAACAAAAGATTTAAAAGATCTCATTTCGTAGCTTACAATCAAAATCAACTGTCCTCGTGGGAACCATTGCGGGCCTCAGGGGACACAGTTTCCGAGGTTTCCGCGGGCGATTAATACGTTGAGTTTCGCGAGGAGCAGCGTAACGTGTGTTGCGGTTGCGCAAGGGTTGAGGCGTCTGATAAATCAACCGCAGTTGCATTACGAAAAGTAACGGCGCGCTCGTTTCAACCCAGCATTGTTTCCCTCATGCTCGCGACACTGCCACTTAGTATCCTCGTTAAGGCACCACAGACAATAGTCCAGGAGAACCGCAGCAAACGCTGAAATGGTCGTTTAATGTCTTGAATTAAGTTGAATGGCTTGAAATATGAAATTCCATTTCCTCGGAAACAAATTATTATTTTAAAATAATTAAATTACTTGGGAGTTTTAATATTTTGAGAAAATAAATTTTATTAATAAAAGGACCATTTCACGACGCACAAGGTAGACTTTACAGTTGTAAGAGCAAGTGGTATAATGAATACTTAAAGTATATGGACTGCGAATGCAAATTGCGAGAACGAAACCTAAGCGCCCACTCACGACAACAAAAGAAAGTTGGTCGCGAATCTCACGCAGGTAATTCTTAACTGCTTAACGGCTGCCGCTCCACGTACCTAGTCATATAGAGAAATAAAGTCACCGTCGTCAGAAAAGTAGTCGAAAAATTTAATAAAATAAATAAAAAATTAAGACATGAAATGTTAAAAAAAAATACTCGTATGATGTTTTTTTAATTAAAACTCAGAATCAAAATACACGTATATTTTGTGATCTATACGTCCAGAATTTATAGAAAACCTTTCTTTTTTTAAACCTTATTTAGTAAGTTTTTAATATGTACAAGTTTGTTTGAAAGTATGCAAAATCAGAAGTATTAAAAAAAACGTTTATGCAATTGAAATCCAAATATTGTTGAATCCACTGCAGCAAAAACGAAATACCTGAATTTTATAATAAAATACTATACGATTTTCGAAATATAATTGAACTTTTATATTTTCGAATAAAAGACGTTTTGATTTTCACCTTGCTCTTAAGTGTATTTTGACATCTGAAAAAAAAATTAGTGCGATTTTTTAAATAAAATAAAAAGCCACAGAAATCGCGTGTATCGCCATTACCACCAGAACGTAAGTTATGGCTCACGAAAGACTGGTCACTGCCCGACCACAACCCATCAATTCCATCCCTTCATCGCGTTTGCACATTTCCACATCACGCATTACCAGTCCCCCAGTTCGCTAGTCGTCCCCAGTTAGCAAAGTTGCCGACCACCAAGACACCTACCAACACGGCAACAGGGCGCAACCCTTCGCCTTCTCCATTACATCTCCTTCCCCCCCGCCCCCGCCACCGAACGCCACCGAGAATTCACGAGCGCCTTCCGGTTATTTGCTCGCGAGATTACGGCTTGTACTTCTTGCGAACTCGGCATACAAGCCCGGCAACGAATTCGCAGGGTCGGAGCGCGAATACAAAGTAACCGCTGATGTTTTATTCTCCCCCTTAAGCAGCAAGAGACCTTGCACTCTGCTCCGGCTCGGAGGCGATTCCGGAGGCACAGGAGTCGGGGAAGAGAACTTGTGCTCCGCTCCCTACGCAGCCACCTGAGTTTCGAACAATGCTATTCCTGGGTGGTGTGCGATGGAACACACAATAGTGCACGTGTTCTTAGGGGATGTCGTCTTTATGTGTAACTAGGAATACACATGGAAACTTAAACATCACTTCAGAATTGTTTCGCCTTTGCCTCGGGTCTCAGCGGAATGGATTATGTGTTGGCCACCTTTTGATACTTTTGTACTAGAATCAATCTACCAACTCTTATCTCAAATTTTCTTTTGAGCCTAACCCTAAATATACGACAAGAATGAGGTTTATTATCAAAGATATTTTAGAGTGGAGGGGGTGGAAAGACGATGTACGAAATTTTGTACCCGAAAATCGGGGTGACCAGATGTGTGGATGTTTGGATGTACGAGGTACAGATGTGTCATGCATAACTTTGAGATTAGGAGCTTTTGATCTGAAACTTGGCAAATATTTCACGAGTAAGATTTAATTGTGCCATTCTGGTACTGGTAATGAATGGTAGTGTGCCCAAGGAGTATTATCGTTTACTTCATTAATCGGTTTTACTTCATTATCGGTATTATAAACCCTACATTAATCAAAATGAAGAAAATCCTACAATTAACAGAATGAATGTTTATCTGCCGTAATTTGTTAATTGTGTGAATTGTAATCGATCTATTGTAATTCGAACATTTGCATTTGCAACAATCTATTGAATTCGACATTCCTCTTCGAGAAAACATGTTTGTGAGAGGTTATTGCTAGCAAAGTTGAAATAGAGTGTTTTTTAATTCATATATTGTTTGTGAATGCAAATAGATTACGTATATACATATTTGAATGCGATGTCTAGCAATTGTCTGACACATGTGTCCTTTCACAAAATAAGTCATTGGTTGCAATTATGTGGTGCTGTACGTTTTTAATGTAAGGTAGACTAAGATTTCTTTCTCATATATTCCACAGCACTAAAGTACTGCTATTGATAAATTTTAAAAAATCCTTTCCATTTTTAAAAAGATTTTTAATTCAGTGAAACAGTTGTTTATTCTTCGAGAATTTGTAAGCTTCCTTCATTTCATTAGCCTTCGAGAATTAAACTGAACGACATGAAACAATGTCTTGGAATTTTCTATTATCCATACAGTGAATATGTAAAACTTCCCTAAGTTTTCTACAGCGTCATCCCATACATATCGAAGGTTTGGCGTATATATTTGCTGCTTGACATTTTAAGAAAAGTCCTAACTTTCCCAACCACTTTCAACAGATTTATTCTTATGGCTTCTATGTTTTGAGCATAACAGCATTCAATTGTAGATATTTTAATAGTGCCATAAATTTTAAAAAAAATACCTTGCATTTAGTGTTTGTTATGGAAATTATAACAAGCAATTTGCCAGAATGCACACAAACTTCAGTTGGGAAACTGCAGTCTCTCCTTACGGGATTACAGTAAGACAGAAGGAACTCTTTAACTTCGGATCAGTCATAAGGGCTACTTTAGTCTGTGTAATGTGTGAAAACCAACGGCAGTGCTAAATATAAAAAAGAAAAGGTATAACAATCGCCACAATTCGCTTTAAATTACATTAATATGATGTTGATACAAACATTTATCATAAATGCTTGAACAGTTTCAGTCAACTAATAATATATTATTTCAACATAGAAATGTAATCAACATCCATAGAAATCTTTCAACATGCCTACACTCATAACATACAATATCACATAAACAAGATAATATGTAGATCGATTTGCAATGGTAAATATTCAAAATCACACATACTGTCACACGTCAAACAGAAAACCAAACCACCTCATCAAAGACCTACTACTCTGCGCCGTGAGGGAACAGCAGCAACGAGTAGGCACATGTGCAACAGTGTGGCGGTTAGGCTGGACAGATGGGCGAGACGAGCGCACAGACTGTCTGGGGGAGGGGAGTCATTAGCAATGGAAATTACATGGGAGAAGAGAGGGCTGGAAGGATGTGGAGCAAAGCGCGATTTTTGCGGCCTCACCCCGCTCCACCTCGTCCCGCTCCACCCGGTCCCGCCCCGCTCCACCCGCCGGTCCCGCCCCTCCAAAACCCTGTCCGGTCCCGCCCGCTCCACCCATACCCTACTGGTCCCGCCCCGGCTCACACCCGGTCCGGCCCCGCTCCACCCGGTCCCGCCCCGCTCTCACCCGGTCCCGCCCCGCCCATCCCGGTTACGCCGCGCGTTCCAAGCCAGGTTCCGCCGCGCTCCACCCGGTTTACGCCCCGCTCCACCCGTTTACGCCCTCGCTGCCGTCCAGTTACGCCCCGCTCCACCCGGTTACGCCCCCATTCTGTCCCGCCCCGTCCCGGCTCCGCCTGGCCGCCTCTCGAAATGCCCGGCACGTGTTCCTCGACTGCGCTCGTCTCAGAGAGGCACGGGTGAGAGCCGCGCCAGAACGCTCTCTTCAAGCCGAGAGCGGACTGTTATACCGTACCCCACGCGCCGCTACTACTCCAACTCGCTAACAAAGTTTCAAAAGGCAAGGGACAGGCACCGTGCCGCGGCGGCGTTTTTGAAAGGATGATGTAAAACAAGAAAAAAGTGCTAATGGCAATAAAAATAACGTTTATCTTTCGCGAATTGCTAATTAGAAAGTGCCGCGGCATACAATGTGTTTTACTTTCACGTTATTTCGGGAAATCATGTAAAACACATTTTCCCGAAATGGAAACGAAACTTTCCTCCGCTTTGTAGTATCGAGTTTTTGTAAATTGTGGAAAAGTCGATCGCGAGATTTTGGGAGGAAAAACACACCAGGTAAAAAACGCCATAAGTGTTTCGCTCCTTCACTGCGCAAAAAAAAGTATCTTCCCCAGCAAACAGAATAGTGGCGTAGAGCATGTCCGCCCGCTAGTACAACAGCAGGCGGCCAATCCCTACACCACCGTTAGTTGTAAAGCAATATTTCACAACGGCGTCGCGGAACGCCCGAAACAAGGAATGAGGGAGACTGACTCACATTGACAGAACCAGGGAGCTTTGGGGTTCGCAAATGACACTGACTCAGCCTCGACTGTGCATCAGGAAGATCCGAAGACGCGTCCTTACTCATCTGCAGCCCAAATTTTGACATGTTTTAAAAATTAGATCTTGCAGCGTCACCGCCGCACCCATTTCCCCTTCTTTGTGACACGCGCCCTCGGGCACATAATACAGGGGAGCCCTGCAAGTGCTCTCGTATCTTAGTTGTAAGTTCTACAACCAATGTACTGAAAACTCTGAAATAAATTTAACTTCTTGGGAAGCGAGCGGCCAAGCCGAGGAACGTGCCGCGCACTTTCGAGAGGGCCAAGGCGAAAGCGGGACGGGGCCGGGACAGAATGGGGCGTAACGCGGGTGGGAGCGGGGCGTAACTGGGGCGGAGCGGGGCGTAACCGGGTGGAGCGGGGCGTAACCGGGTGGAGCGGGGCGGTAACCGGGTGGAGGCGGGTGTGTCTTAGTTAACTTCGAAGATCCTGCCAGCCAAAACTTAATATAACTAACATAATACCTTACGCCAGTATTTTTTCCAATCCATCTTCGACCCAACGGACTAAACTTGAGGTCGGGGATTTAAACTAATCAGTTTCTTGAAAAACGAGATTCTTTACATGAAAGCAAATACACATACATTGTACATTTTTAAAAAATTTCATAAAAACCACTCCCAATTTGTTCTTTTTCGGAGGGGCAAAAGACAATTTATGAGTACGGTAAAGGAAAAACTTTTCGTTTTATTCGAAAATATAAAAGTTCAAATAATAGTTTCGGAATAGCGTGGCATTTTAGTTTTAAAAATTTAGATATTTCGTACCCAAGCTTCAAATGGAATTTAACAATAACTTTGAATTTAAAATGGCTAAACATTAAACAAAATCGTCATGTTTTCTGAAAAACTTTCAACCATCAATGATTATTTGCACGCCTTCTCTGTCAATTCCAAGAGACCTCTCAACAAAAAACTATTTGTAGTATATAAATATTAGGAAATATACAAATTGTTTGTGTTTTCCTTATTAAACTAAATTAATTAATACTGCGTAATGAAGACTGAGCCTCATGTTTTTAATTGAGATTTATGTATTTTATACAAAGTGAACTTTAAGGAAAATATGTATTCTTTGGGTAAGAAGAGTTAAAAAAATTAAGTATCTTCTACAAAATTTGCTTGGATTTCATCGTCATTCAGGATATGAAGATTCAGCGCTGATAAACAATTTTACCAACATATGCAGCAAAAAAAGTAAAATTTTCATTACGAAGATCTTTTACGTTATGTAGTAAAATAGTGGACGTTGTTTTATGCACTTAGATGACGATTCTGCGGATGTTTCCGCGGCGTTGAATCGATTCAAGCAACGAGAGAATACGCAAAATAGAGACAGGAGTGAGAGGAGTTTATGTGCGGCGGAGAGTAACACGTTCGTTGAAGGAGGGGGATAGCCCACCACCATTCTGGAAACCCCATGGTTCATTTCAAACTCTCAAATCCGCCAAGGGCGCTGCACATGCACATCAAATTTCCCAAATTCATTCAACGCGTCCAAAACTTTCTAGTTTCTTCTTCGCTCGCATCTCGCATCAAACACAACGCATCTTCAGACCGTGCCGAAAAGCGCATCTCCGCAATAGGCATACACAGTTTTCGCGACAGTACTTCCCGCCATCAAACCATCAAATCCACCCTTTTCAATCCAAATCCCCATTTTAAGCGCCTCTCTTCCCATTTTAGTCTTTTAATTTACATCAATCAATAACGCATAAAGGAAGACGCCCAGGTGTACCACATTCTCTTGAGAATGACGCCATAATATTATATATTACATTTAATATTTTTTCGGTATTTAAATGCAGAAAGAATTAAGTTCAAACAGGAAGTCAATAAAGTAAAAAGCAAAGAGCCTACATATGGATTGTTGCTCCTTCCAATGTCCTGGCATCCACGCAATGTCCTGGCTAGACAGCGAAAGGACAGGCGGGCTACCACTGCCGCACTGGGCCGTCAGCAGCGGCGTGGGTGCGAAGGGGTGCAGCGAAAGC
>BOPP01000179.1:621141-647269 GCA_017312745.1 Gryllus bimaculatus
TGACGGAGCGAATGGATTGGGTGGCGGTGCGTCGAGGTGTGCC
The DNA here is from genome assembly GCA_017312745.1 of Gryllus bimaculatus. Lineage (NCBI taxonomy): Eukaryota > Metazoa > Arthropoda > Insecta > Orthoptera > Gryllidae > Gryllus > Gryllus bimaculatus. Next base: position 621,185 of record BOPP01000179.1, read on the forward strand.
GTTGCGCAAGTGTTGCGGGCGGCGTTCTGAGTGAAGCTGTGCGGGCGGGGCCGCCGTGCGAGCGATGTGGGTTGGGGTGGAGGGGCGGCTGGACAGGGAGGCGGGCGTGCGTGGACCGGAGTGGCGGGGACGTGCCGAGGACGTGGCGCGGCGGTGCCTGGCGGGGCGTCAAGCCCGAGAGGGTAGGGACAGAGAAGAGAAATGTGGGTGAATGGGAGCGTGGCGTCGCTGGTGTGGCCGCAGCAGAGGCGGGGCGGGGCGGGGCGCGGCGGGCGGGGCGCGGCGGGAGCGGGGGGCGGGGGCGGGCGGTGTGGTGGGCGGTAGCGTGCGGTGGGAGGGATGTGGGCGTGTGGTGTGAGGGTAGGTGTAGTGTGTGTGGTGGTGGTATGGTGTGGTTGTGGCGATGGGTGGGGTGGGCGGAGTGGGCGTGGTTGGGGCGTGGGTGGGCGCCGTACGTAACCGTGACGGTGGCGGGCCGAGGCGGGTAGGCGCGGACGAACGAGGCGAGGCGGCTTGCTCGCTGCGCGTAAACGCGTTCCGGCGCTCAAAGCGAAGGCACGCGGGAGCGCTCAACGGACATTAACATATGCATGCGCTGCCGCAACAGAGGAACGTCCTGGATCCCCCCCCCCACACCCCCCGTTCCGTGCCCTGTGGGAGTCAGGCGACAGGCAAGGTACTCATACTTCGTTACACGGATCTGTATGTGAACCTAAAAGAATACCGTTGGCGGAACAGTCGAGTCGAACACAGCGAGCTGTCTCCAAAACTTCAAAAGCTCAACTACTTTTTACTGTTTTCTGCGATGTGCGAACTGTATAAGTGACTAAAGTAAAATATATAAAGGAAGTGCAACTAAATAAAGAACGTGTCAGAAGGACCGTAATTAGGACCGTACAGATACTTTATACGTTAATCTGCAGGTAGAGGGTTGCTAAGTGAAAAGAAAATAACGTGTAAACAATGTCGATATGCCGTAGACCAACGGTAAATTAAAGTTTACGATGAACAACACGAAACTAGTTATGCTACAACAGCATATACTTTCACGCGTCAGTAACGGTTATGTAAAATTATAATACCACAACTTCTGACCATTTAAGACACTCTGCCACTACTTGTAAATTCATTACCAACCACACGCAATCGAATTTTTAATCTACAATTTATTCGATTTACAGGAAATACATCAACACAAATCCGACAATCCAAAACTGCGTACCATACCGCGAGAAACAGTATTGTCCAACAAAGATAAATCATTCTTTGAATTTCAAACTGCTGTGTTGCGGCATTCTCATTGTTGTTTTCATATTGCAACGTGATCACTCCCGAAAGATTTTGCAAATACGAAAAGTTAAAAGTATACTACTCATTTTTTAAAATTGTATATTTCGTGTCATCTTCACGTGTAATGACTTCTTTGATTTCGTCAACTGCTATCTTACGCAAATACGAAAGAAGAAAAAATATAATTTACAGAATCAAAAGGTTGTGTGTACACTACAGCTTTTGAAAATACACGCACCCACCAATTTAGTTTCGTAGCTACTCACTTGTAGTGGCATTACTGTTGTAGAATTATTTATTTTCTTTCCTTCAGCAACAGCTCTTTGTTTGACAAGAAGTTTCTAACAAACCGAATTCTGTATTTGACGGGAGGCGCACCGAAGTTAGCCGTCCCGCTCGAGAAATTTCTTCAACTCCGAGTTTCGGGCGGCCGGGGTTGATTCTCCCATCCGGTCGCCGACCGCAAGGAAGCCTGGCAGGCGGCCCTGGCGGCCGGCCGTCTTCACCCGCGCCAAACGCGCGCCGCTAGCACTCAGCGGCGGACGGCGCAAGCTCCACCCAGGCGAATGAATCATCATGACGGCGGCCTAGGGGGGGACGGGGAAGGTGGGAGAACCGAAAAGACAAGAGAGCGCCTGGCCGCTTCATTGGGTGGTGTTGCCCAGGGAATATTAATATTAATCAGGAGGAGGTGGGCGAGCGAAACAACAGAAGAGCGAGCGAGCGCGCGCGGCGAAATCAGAACGCGTTTAAAAATTGACGGCCGGTGGTGGAAGCGTCGTGGGAAGCGGGCAAATGTTTGCGAAGCGAGATACGGCTTACTGACCGGGACGAACCAAATGTGTAGCTGGGTAATGAAGCCAAAGAGCAGTGCAAGTGAAGGGAAGGAATATACGGGAAATCATGTATTACGAAGGAGGAAGAAAAAAACAATTAAGAAATCGGCGAAAAGCGAGGTGCGGGGTAGCCCAGACGGACGAGGGCGGTGGGTGATATTCACAATACGCGGACGACGTGTAAAGCCGTTAATTAGATAGCCGAGCAGCCGTACCGGCGGCACGAGCCCGAATAAATCTGTGTTTAGCGCAAAATATGTTACTGCTGCAGCCAGCTGCGTAATAATGCAGTCCTCCGCAGTGCGGAGGCGCGGGCCTGCTGGGCCCTGGCGGCAAGATGGCGCTCGCGGCAGGTAGGTGGGGGAGGGGGCGGGGGGAGGAGGAAAAACTTTCGCTCCATAAATCGTGCTAATGCAAAGAAGGAAAAGGTAAATGCGATGAGAGAGAGAGACGCGTAGCGCAAACTACATAAATTAAGGATGTTGGTTCAAAGTGAAAGCACAGGTAAAACGTACAGGAGAAAAAAATAATCAGAATTTAAAGAGGACATTACCACTTTCGCATTCGGAGTCACAAAGGAACTTCAACAACGCACCGCAACAACTGCCCAGACACAAACGGAGGACGCAAACCGTCGGAATTGTGGAAGGTTACGTCATAATGCAAGTGGGCAGACGATCAAAAAATGTTTGTAACCGTGTTGTCGATCGATTTATCCTGGCCGTCGCATTTGCAACGGCAAGCAGGACACCCGACAGACGAATCGACAAGTACATGCACAGAGCAACGAAAAGAGAGAAAGAGGGGCGGAGTGCATCTGCTCGCGGCATTGTCGCGCGGACAGTATCACGGGCCGAAGGGACGGGGACTGCAAGCGCAGCTCACACGTCCGCGTACAAAAATCTACGCCCTGAATAACGCACGCGCAGCCGCTAGTATAAGCGCGTGCGACAGCGCAGCGGGGAGGTGAGGAAGGAGGCGGGGAGCGCCGGGTGTAAATTTATTCTTTCGCTGAACAGCGTCAGCTTAAAACGCGCGAGTGGAAGGGGAGGCGAGAATTAACGTTAAAAGAGTATAAATATACGGACAAGGGAAAGAGCGCGGACGACAATAAACTTTTACAGAGTCCGAGTTAGCGATAGTTTTACGATATTTGAACAATCGATAGGGTAGTGAACCAAAATATTGTCCATCCAAGGAGATTTTTTGTTAAAAAAACATTAAATGTCCGTGATAGTATTCTGAACTTATCACCAACTGCCCAACCTGCATTCAACTAGTTCCCAGCATTCACATCCGTTAAAATGTATAGTTTTACCCATTCAAAATATAATACTTGTACTTTATGTGATTCAGCAGACGGCTTTCGAACGTGGGGGACTAAGCTTGAATCCTGAAATTGGTTGGGATTTGTATATGATTGTCACTCAGAGCATCGCTAGAGCCGACTCCGCCTCCTTCCCATGTGAATACCAGAATCTTTCGCCACACAACCTCCTCCTTGAGCCGACGGCGACAAATAGGTGGAGCTCCATCTTCCTTGAGTTACAGTAGTCTGTGTACGATTTCTCGGGGAACCTTCACTTTCTTTACGAACTACATTATACAGTTCAGTGAAGTACATAGTATGTTGACCGGACGGCGCTACGGATTTTTTTCCCTTTTTTTACGAACTCGTTTTTACCTTGAGGCGTTCGGATTATTGGCAGTTTCCATTATACTGACCATTCGGATTACCGACACTCCACTGTAAATGAATTAGGAGCACGTTTTACAGCACGTAATATTTTATGCAATATTTCAACAGCACAACACGCAAGTAATCGCTTTAGCAATCCCTTGGAGGGACAGGAAGTGAAACAGCATCGTGGGCCCACGGCGAGCAGTAGTGTGGGCCCACCCCACGCGCAGTGATGGCGGTGATGCCGTTATCCGATTGGAGAGTTGGGCCCCACACGCCGCCCAAACCGCTTGGGGGCGGACCGCTGGTCGAGCAAGAGACGAGAGAAAGCAGCGAGATGAGACGAACCACGGAACGGCGAGCACGGACGGGGCACGAGAAACAAACAGTAACGAAAAAGCAGAAAAGTTATCAGAATAAATAGAGAAGACCCTGCCAGGGAAGTATGTAATTAAAAACAATGTGCAGGTTGATGAAGGCGACTAAAAAAGACAGTACGGCGTCGAGAAACGCTGCTTTGAACAAGCTGTGTAATACAGAAAATACACTGTAGCCAAGCCGCTAAAGAACTACAGAATGGCACAGACTTTCACGAACTAGTTTCCCAATCTCTTTACTCAGATATGTTGGTATTCATGGGCCAGCTGCAGCAAACGGAAACTTCATTTTAGACTGTACCGGGCAAGAAAGTGCGGTACACCACGCCGAGCTAATCTCTGCAAGCGCAGTGAATAATTAAGTCACGGTACGAGTTTTAAATCAATTTTATTTCTGTTGATAGGTTTTAAGACACTTTTTAATAGCGAATGTTACTACATTGGGGAAATTTCACCAATTCCATCATCGATATTTAAAACACTCATTAGTGAAAAACTTTTGAAAATAACTTGGGCGCCCTGCAAATGAAACGTTTTCACTTAACCATTTCATTCTCAGCGACCATAAGTTGTAATTCCGGAACCACTCTTTACAAACACATCTTGATTCCGAATAATCGGCTGTCCCCATGTTAGTAGATTTACTTGCAGTAAAAGTCCTCAGCCTAAATGGCGCATCTAGAGCTAAATTCAAATCGCCTGTTTCTCGCCCAAGAAATACCTCCTTTCTCAGCTAGTTGATGAAAGGAGCATAGCGAAATTTGCGTGGTCAGACGCAAATTACGGTGGTAAGACGGAAGAGCGGGCCTGATGGCCCGAGTCTCGCCACGTAAATTAAGGCAAATTCAATTCAATAATATGAATAAAGTATCGGTGCTGATCAATACAACATTCGTGCTTTGTCAAACGACTACACATCTGATTTGATAATATTGCCACAGACGTAACCATTACCCACTCTTCGCGCATGTAATGAGATCTCATAAAGCTTGTTCGGGTTCTATCACTGTTGTGGCCGAGATATTCAAATGCTCCTTTTGCCAGATGCAGCCACTCCGCGGAACGTGACGCCAGGGCAGATTCCGGCTTCACTTTGTGGCCGCTGTTAATTCGCAACTGTTTAAGGCATTATAATACACACAGTTACACTTTTTTTCACGCAGTACGTTTGCGAAACAAAAGCGGTATTAGTTTTTGCAGCGAATGTTAATTTAAGGGCATCAAATTTCGAAAGATAGGAAATTTAATATAAAGTAATTCATACTCGCTACTCTGTGAGTGAATCATAAAATGTAAAAATATACCACTATACAGCACTCCAAAAGAATGTATGTTCATTTCCGTTAATACATATTACTAAAAACAGAGAAAGGGTTGTACTCTCTTTGAGTGCATCAATCCATTTCATTTAACGTTTCGGTTTCGATTACTAAAATATTTCCGTATCACTTTTGGATTTTAATAACAAGATGTTCATGTTTCGAGTCCAGCCATTGTTTCAGCACTGAAACAGTTCCAGGCGATTTCTCTACATTTTCATTAAAACATACTATCTTGTATTAGATTTAGTGCGCGACTCGATCCACGCAAACCTTTTTATTTTAATATATATTCATTAATGAACGAATGTACGTAGTTCCGTATTATTTATACTACCTCATATGTATTTTCTGACTTATATTGAACGTAAATGTTATTCTTACAACTAAATCTACCTACACATGAGTAGGAAACTCAGAGCATCTATGTGATTAACTGAGTTCTGCAAATATGCTGAGCAATGAATCTAATAGGTATCTATTTTTAATTCTAGTTGAGAGTTGGTGGATGGTGGCTAGGTCGTAATGAGTGATTTGGGTTATTGTGTTTATTTTGGAGAAGATATTGTAAATTGAATAATCCATGCGAAACTCTTCCACTTCCACAAAGAGAAGCCTCTAAGTGGTACGCGCTCCGAGAGGATCAGATTGTGGGAAAACAAGCTCTCCCTTCTTTTTTGCGAGTTGCAACAGCTATCGTTGTGCGACTACATGCAACAGACTTCCATAATCCAATACGCAAAACCCATATCAAGATCAAATTTTCGTTTCATACTTTCCTAAAGAAGTTTTCAGGTCTCGACCCAAAGTACAGTTATCATGTAAAGAGACCTCAACTACCTTGGTAGTACGTTAGATGATTGTATGTTAATTTTAAATAGATTTAATCAATCATTACAAATGTACCATGTTTTCTACATAATTACACAATCCAAAAATTGTTTTTTTAATGCAGATAATTTTCATTCCTGAAAGGGAATCTACGGTAAATAAGATCACTCTTTTTAATTGCATTAAAGTTCAATGAAGCCCATCTGTTTATCCGTCTATTAGTCGGTCCGTCCGTCCGTCTGTTCGGACATTGTCCGAAGTGCACATACGCGAGCGTGCGTATTTGAAAGCGATACTTTTTTCGGTATCCGGGATTCTAATAATATGGATTTATCTCAAAATCGCGAGATAATTTTTTGGCAGCATTACATAGCTTTTCTGCATTCTCTACTCGTATACGAGAAAGTAAAAATATCCACTGCACCGTTTCCGCGATTACCCAAAAGCAGAGAAAATAGCGTAAGCCAGGACCGCTCCAACACAAGACCAATTTCGGCAAATGCAGGAATGCGGGCCCTTCGCGTAAATCGGCGCCCCTGGCAGGAGGCGCGGATGCGAAGGCGGGGCTTTTCCCGCAACCGTTTATCAAAGCGCGACGTGGCGGGCANNNGGGCGGCGTGAAGGTGTGGATTTACTGCCCTCTCCACTTCCGACCGCCCCCCCCCTCCCGCCACCGCGGAACGCTGCCCTGGAAACCACACACTCTTGAGTTATTTTGCTCTCAGCGAGATACTTCGTCATTTTGTGTGATACATAGGCAAACACTACGCAAAATTTAATATTTTTTTAAAACTTATCGCGATTCGTGGGCAGCCAAAAAGCTTGGGCCGTTTGAACGTTAGTGGAAGGGTTCAAAATAATATATTTTTATGTTATGATGGATATCATTTCTCTGGTGTGCCTTAGGCTACACATCTTATGATTACAAATCAAATGCATACAAAATAGAAAATTATAAGGCTAAATTCATCGTGTAAAGTTGTCTAGATGATTTGCATTTATTTTTAGATTTGAAAGCGGTTTCCTCGGCATATAGTCACTTTCCTTCCTTTTTGTTCTAAATCGCTCGAAACATCCTCTTTTATCCGTATTCTACATTCTCAGAAGTAATTGTTAAGACACTCTGAGCACCTTTAGGTTCATTTGTTATTCCTTTTTGTTCCTCTTCGTTTGTCCGTCATTGAAAATCGTTTTCCCTGCCATTTTTATGTCACCAAAATGCCAAAACATTGAACAGAAATGTCGAATTTTGTGAATATTTAATACTTTGTATAAGACTTAAAGAAAAAAATTCGGGACCTTTCTGAGAAAATATTTAAAATGTTGTAGTGGTTGATTCGTTTCCATTTTTATACGGGTTGAGTTCCGTTAGATCGATCAGGGAATGTTGATTTTGGAATAAATTCAGCGTTGAGTTCAGGAGCTTGTGTTGTTCTGACTGACGGAAGCACGGTCGATCGAAAAACCGCCGCAAACTTGCAGGTATTACTTGAAAATTATCCAAAAATATGTCTTATATTTGTTGCTAAATTTTTTTACACAAAAAAATAAATTTTGTGGCTCTAAAACTAACCGCAAAAGTGTGAAATTTCGATAACTTGCTATTCTTGTTCGTCGCTTGTCATAAGCACTGACGCGCTAAGTATGTTAATTCAGTAAATATGCGCATTATGAGATTAGGCAGAATGTTTGCCTCTTCCAGTCCAAAACGAAACATCATTGTTTTTTTTTAACATTTTTCTAGTTTCTGGGTATCTAACTAAACCATAGACACCTCTAAAATGACCGGACGGTGCGTAATGTTCTTTCAATTTCAGCGCGAATTGGGAATTAGAATATAGACGAAATAATTATAAACGTTGTCATTGCCAACAATAGTATTTATTGCAAGACCAGCTTTCGATGGCTTAGCCATCATCATCATCAGTTGTCTGCTGAATGGTAGCCACAAAAACGACTACGGTAGTTGTTGAAAGGTAGTTCTTTTTGTGGCTTCTATTGAGCAGACAACTGATGATGACGGCTAAGGCATCGAAAGCTGCTCTTGCAAATAAACACTATTGTTGGCAATTACAACGTTTATAATTATTTCATGAAAAATGCCAACGATACCGCACCACAACACCTATATTCTAAAAATATAGACGTCACGAAACACCCATGCCCCGGCCCCTCAAATGAAAGACCGGTATAAAAGGAATTACTGAGTACAGGGAGGCATGCCGTAAGGTGGAAAATCGATGAAGGAGCGATCGCCATCCGAACGCGAGAACGCCTCGGCGTCCGCGCCATTCACTGCGCCGGGGGGCGGCCTTCCCGTTTGTAGCAGGCGCAGAAGAATAGCGGCGGAGGCCGGTGGCGACGGCGGGCCGCCGGAAGGCGTTATCGCGCGCGTCGCGACGCTCAACCCCGCGACGCACTCCACTTCCCCACAAAGGGCGCGCGGGACGGGGACGAGATGCACGCGTGGGGAAAAGACACGACAAAGGCGGCGAGCGGGCGGAGTGTAGAGACGCGGAGCGCCACAGTGAGAGAGGGGGAGAAAGTACAGAGGGAGAAGAGAAGGGGAAGGGAGGAGGAGGGAAGAGGAGGAGGAGGAGAAGGAGAGAGGAGAAGGAGGAGGAGAAGGAGAGGAGGAGAAGGAGGAGAAGGAGGAAGAGGAGAAGAAGAAGGAGAAGAGAAGGAGGAGGAGAAGGAGGAGGAGGAGGAGAGGAGGAGGAGGAGGAGGAGGAGGAGGAGGAGAAGGAGGAGGAGAAGGAGAGAGAGGAGAAGAAAGGAGCAGGAGGAGGAGGAGAGGAGGAGAGAGGGAAGAGCAAGTGAGTGAGGTGAGGTGGGCATATGAGTGTGAGGGGAGTGCAAGGCGAGGTGAAGGTCAGGTGGAGCAAGAAAGGTCACGATTGGGGCGAAAGGCGGGCTGGAATGGGGAGAAAGGCAAACGAGTGGAGACGGGCGAGGCAAAGAAAGCGGGCGCAGGGAGGCGGCGGGAAGGAGGAGCCGGGGAGACCGAGGATAGTAGGCGGGAAGGTAGGCAGTAGCAGGCGGGCGGGGAAGAGCAGATTAGAGCGTTGCGGGGAGAGAGCGGGCGAGGGTGGGAACGGGGCTAAGGAGGCAGGCGTCATGGGCGGAGGAGCCGAGCGAGGGGGCACGTGGAACGGAAGTGTGGCGGACGAAGCAGAACGGCGGGGACGGGCCGAACGCGGGGCCGGAACGGGGGCGAACGGGCGGAACGCGACGTGAACGGGCGGGCGACGGGGCGCGACGGGGCGGAACGGGGCCCGTAACGGTGGCGGAAACGGGCGGCAGCAACGTGGAGCGGTGGAGTGGGGTGGAAGGCGGAGCGTGGCAACGTGAGGTAGAGCGGGCAGAAGCAAACGGAGCGGGCAAGGTGGAGCGGGGCTGCCGTGGCCGGATGGGAAGGGTGTGAGCTAGGACGGGCGCACCGGACAGAGCAGCGATGAGAGGGGGGTCAGATTGGCGCGGGCTGACGAAGGCGGGGCGAGCGCGGAAGAAGGGAGCGGAGCGCGGCACAATGAGCGCGAGGAAGCCAATTAGAGTGGCGCTATCTCTTCATACGCCGCTGGAATTGAATTGGCCGGCGCCCGGGAGGCGCGACGTGGCCGCGCGGCAGTAACGCGACAAATTATCCTTTGCACGACGTTTAATGAAGCGGCCGCGCCCAGCAAGGCGTCCGACAGACGAGCAAAGACCCGACGGCACGAGACGTACATCAGAAATCGAGCCATGGTAATACTAAGAGAAAAGTCCTATGAAGAAAAAAAAATACATACACACACAATTTGGAATGGTGAGCGAAAGAATAAAAATCAAAAGACGAATAGGAAACGAGGAAAATTGTGAGGTTGTTCGTATAGAATTAATAATTTTGTTATAGACGTTTTTGTGCACGAGTGAGTAAATCCGTCTATCGAGTTTTGTCAATAACTTTACTGTTTGAACATTTTAGTTTTGGGTTTGCAAAGTTTGAGCACAATTACGTACGGTAATAAAGGTACCCACTGAATGATTGGAGGAGGCCGCAACTTTTCATGTACTTTGTAGCTCATTACAACTTCTTTGAAAAGTGAATGAATTTCGACTCTTTATCTTAGCTCCTCTCTTAAAACGAAAGCCCTGGTTTGTGATTGTAGCAGCGCTTTTTACTTGAACAATCGCAAAAGAGTAAAGCCAATAGAAAATTTTCAGAAAATGAGAAAGTCACATTGACTAGAAGCGTGGTACAAGTAAACAATCCCTCGTAGTTTTTGCTCTCGTCGATTCGCCGAACAAAGAGATTGCTCTACAGGACGACACTTCCATAATGAAAGTTCGCACTGCTCCACTCCAGTCTGAAGGGACGAATTTCACCGAATTCAGTCAATACGTCTCGTAGCTTTCATCTCATTTCGTTCCCTCCCCGTTTCAGCGAGGATTCACACTGTCGACTGTTTTTTGCCGATTACATTGATGAGCTTCTCTTTTTCTGCATGTTCCGAAGGGACCGCCGGCCTGGGACTTCGTTTTCCCATCGCCATTCCGAAACGGTCATCCGCAGCGCTGTCGAAAACTTCGCCGTCCGCTACATCCACTTCCACCCCCACACCCCGGCCCGCTCTGCCACTCGCCCCTAAAAAACAAGGCCTCGTTTTTCTCCCTTTGGCCCAACTCCCCCGCACGGCGCCTCTTGAGCGGCCTTGTGTTAACGGCGCCCTCTTCCGCCGCGATTTTTCGGCGGGAACATAGGTGCGCGCTCTCTCGCGGCGACTATTTGCACGGCACTCGACGGAATCGGAGCAGAGCGCTTCGTTTCTTTGTGGTAGTCGTAATAGAATTCCCGCCGGTTCTATCGGCACCGCTCTTGCGATGAACGGCGGCCAGACGAGGCACGCTGCGGCCAGCGCTGCGATCTCGGCGGAAGTTCGTGGGTACACAGTTCGCTTTGTTTCTAGCGCCTCGCTTTATATCGCGTGTTGCCCGAGGTGCGTTTAAAAAAAAAAGAAAAAAAGAAAAGTATCTCTCTTTTCCGGATGTTTGTTCTTTCGTTCTGATGTTTTACCGTCTAATAGGGCTAAGCCGTAGCGGAAGATTGCGTGTGCTGGAAAACCGATCTCCAGTGGCACACGATCCAAGGCACACAATGTCGAACGTCCTCTAAACACAGCCTCCGTTTTATCTTTGTCAAATACTATTTAATTGCTGCTAGAAAAACTAACGAAAATGAAAGTTTTGGTAAACACGAAGGTTTTCAGTGAATAAATATACTTTTTTCTCAAAACAAAGATATTGTCAGAGAACAGAAACAAACGAAAACGTTTAATCCAAGTTTCGGTCTCACGTGCTTCTCCATCTGACATGGTGCCGACGCAGTGGTCTTAGAGCACTCCGCCCAGGCCTCGAAATTGCTCTTCCATCCAAGAAACTCATGAAAATTGTCACAACTCTGCTCCGAATTTTCTTCTTTACATTATTTTTGCGAATAGAGTACACGATACATGACACTTAAAAAAAATAGCGCAGGTCACATTGTCGAACTCTCTAAATTTTCAAAAATTGCAAAATTTATAAATAAAGCGAGAAAGTAAGTGTAGTTGTAGACCACACGTTATATTATTCATTACTAAACGCCACATTACTTTACAAAATATCAATGTTTTCCCACCGAACTAAAAATGAGACATTAGCACCATTATAAAAGTAATAAACAGGCGTAGATTCTAGGCCTGTCATACATGTTTAATTCACCATTGTGTTCTTTCGTCCTTATTGCAACCATCTGCAATGCTAAAACAATTAATATATAATGTAAATAAAAATGTAAATAGAATGTAAATTCCACACGTTTATAGTAACTTAAAAACAACGGTAAGAAAATCATTTTCTCCTCCATCCCTCCAGCTTAGAACAACAATTGATATCACCGCAGTTTCTCCGACCAGAAGGTCCTATGGTACGAGACTCGACAGCGGCAGAATATTCGACACTAGCTAGATAGCTAGGTCAAATTCAGCCGTTGTCTCCATGAGAATTCTAGCGGCTGGCTATTTTCATCGATAGTTTTCCGTGGTTTCTCCAGGCGGATGCCGGAGCAGTATTCTAATAAACGGGTCACGGGCCGTGCGCAATATTTCCATCCTATCTCTTGTACTATCCTCTCCCCATTGCTTCCTATCTCTTGTACTATCCTCTCCCCCTTGCATTACCAACACTTACACCAACATGCCATTACTCTACCACGAACGTCGAGAGCTTAGAACGTGGCCAGTCTGGAGTAATACGCGGATTGAGCTATCTGGTTGGAGGAAAAAATAATCGCACAAGCCGACATGCAAGTGGGAGCCGGATCTCCAGCCATCAGCGGAAGAAACATCACTACCTTCCATGATAAAAAAAAAAAAAAAAAAACACTACACTTCAATTTTAACGACCTTACACTAGACGCGCCCAGATGATAACGAATCAATCCTCCATTTTGATTGGCGTTGAAGCACAGACTTCTCCAACGGTGGGGACCATCGCGCAGATTTTTGGTTGATTGATTGTTTGGTAGTTGACGTGCCCGGAATTACTAGTGTCATTAGCCCCGTAAGTGTAATGTATGTCTTTTGCTTGGGAGGTGGCGGCGATCTTTCCTCTGCTGTATGGCGAGATCCGATGCCGACCGCCCTTCGGCTAGTGGAGTTTTCCCTAACCAGCTATCTCCCACCAGCGGAGCACCGCCCCAGCCAGGATAAGTTCTCAGCTCCCGACCAGTCCCCCGTCATGACTGATAGTGTAGTGTATGTAAGTAAGGAGTGAGCACAGGACAAGGAAGAGGAAGGTGAGATCACGCGTGGTCCGTCGCCCATTTGTATAGAAACTGCTCCGTCATTCGTTTGGGGTTTATTTGGGAAACCACATAAAACTACCGATCAGAGCAGCTGGCCGCTAGAATTCTCCTCCAGACAGCGACTGAATTCGATCTAACAAGCTAGCGTCGAAAATCCTGCCACCGTCAGGACTCGAAACTAGGACTTTCCGGTCAGGGGGACTGCAGAGACATCAGTTGATGCCTTGCGTGAACTATCGCCACAGTGAAGACCGCAAACGGCAAGTGGCCAACGGGCTGGGCAGTGAATGAAGGCGCGACGAGCGAGCGCGGGAAACAACAGACGACGCGAAGGAAGGCGGAAGAAATCCGCCGCGCGTCTCGCTCAGAGGCGTAGGCGGGCGGGGATGGGGATGGCGGGGGGGGAGCGGCGCACGGACGCTCCACCAACTTCCCTCAGTCTTGTGGATCGGAAACGCCCGGGGCGAAGCGTTCTCCCGGAAGCGACGCCCCGGGAGCGGCAGCGGCTCCCCCCCCCCGAGCCACTCCGCTTCCCACGACTCTCTTTCCTTTTCCGGCTTCCTTTCACTCTGTTGTTGATCCCCTCCGCTGGATTCGCCGCGAGGGTAAAATGTATTGTTCTAAACCATTCGCCAAACATGAGCAATCCCTCTACTTGCTCTTCATCGATCTCTGCGCGAATGATATTATCAAGATGTTTATTAGTATTTTTCTTTGACATTTAAAGTTTCTACAATATTTGCACAGACGGAATTACAAAGAAAGTAGTCATAACGTTTTAGGAGGAAAATGCATTTTAAGAATTGTGATTTCCGAAAGACTTTTCTGAATGTCAAAAGTACACAGGGCGATTTTTAGATCGGATGACTTTCTTCCTTTCAGGAAGCGACAGTTCTGATTCAATACTGAGTTCTTTATATTATATAGAATTATAGTTCATCTCCTCTTATCAGTTTGTTCCTTATGTTTTAATGCCAAAATTTCGTTCTCAGAGCCTCATGCCGTTTTCAACCCTCAATGTTTCTTCCATTCTTCAAACATATATTTATACTGGATAGTATCACCCCGCACGAACTTTAACCCTATGGATCCGTAACTAGATAACACAAAAAACAATCGATCATTGACATCGCAAAAGCAACTGAATATTTGTTATTAAAATTCGTAAGTGTGCACAACACACTATGTAACAAAAAGTCAAAGGGAGAAGCGAGGTGAGGAAAAAACTGACGCAAGATTGCATCCGCTTCTTCTACAAAGTCTTAGTTGCCCGCGACGGTCTGCAAACGGGCCAGAGTCTACAGCAGCGCTCTCTAGGACTCACGGACATAGGTTTCAAGGGTTAGGTGTGGTTACAAATGAAACGACATCCCTACGCCTATTCTGGAATTCTCCAACCTTGAAAAGCATGTCTTTCGCGGTTGTCCGTTACACTGCAACATATCTACTGCGGAAACTACCAAGGAAAATGCACACTAAATCTTGCCCGACCGGAAAATCCCCGGAAGTCCGCGAGCATATGGACGAACAAAACGACCAATTATGCGAGGCCCCTTAGAAAAGATGCCGAAGAAAAATCAACCAGCTACAGTACACAAACGTCTAAAATATATAAGTAACGAAAATAAAAAAAAACATGAATTTTTAATCTCAAATACCGACTTCCTAGCTTGAGTTTTGCCTGTTTCGAGCAGAGTGAGAGACGCAAAGGAAATAAATCCGAGAGTCAAAGACAGAGGACGAGAGAGAGAGGGACGAGAGAGAGAAGGAGAAGAAGAGAGGGAAAGAGGAGAGCGGGGAGGAGAGAGGAGAGAGAGAGAGGAGAGAGAGAGAGGAGCAGAGAGAGAGGAGAGAGAGAGAGGGAGAAATAGAGGGAGAGAGAAGAGGAGAGAGAGAGGGAGGAGAGAGGAAGAGAGCAGGCAGAGAGAGAGGAGAAAGAGAGAGAGAAGGTGAGAGAGAGGGAAGGGAGAAGAAGAGGAGAGAGAGAGAGGGAGAGAGAGAGGGAGGAGAGAGGGAGAGAGAGGAGAGAAGGAGAGTGACAAGAGGAGAAGAGGAGAGACCCGCCAGAGAAGAGCAGAGGGAGCAGAGAAGGGAGAGAGCAGACGGGAGAGAGAGAGGGAGCCCGAGAGGGAGAGAGAGAGGAGAGAGAGAGAGGAGGAGAGTAGAGGAGAATAGAGGAGAGACGAGAGGGAGAGAGAGAGGGAGAGAGATGGAGGAAGAGAGGGAAGAGAGAGGGAGAGAGAGAGGAGAGAATAGCAGGGAGAGATAGAGGGAGAGAAGAGGGAGAGAGGACAGAGCAGGAGAGAGAGAGGAGAGAGGAGAGAGAGGGAGAAAGGGAGAGAGGGAGAGAGGAGAGGGAAGAGAGGGAGAAGGCGAAAGGGGAGAGAGAGGAGGAGAGAGGGAGAGAGAGGAGAGAGGGCAGGAGAGTGGAGAGTGAGAGAGAGGAGAGAAGAGAGGGAGAGAGACAGGGAGAGAGGAGAGAGAGATGGAAGAGAGGGGAGAAGAGGAGAGATGAGAAGGAGAGAGAGGGAGAGAGAGGAGAGGAGAAGGGAGAGAGAGGGAGGAGAGGAGAGAGAGGAGAGAGGGAGAGGGAGAGGGGAGATGAGACGTGGGAGACGAAGGAGAAGAGAGAGGGAAGAGAGAGGCGGAGGACGACGGGAAGAGAAAGAGGAGAGAAGACTTGGACGAGAGCGGGCAGAGGAGAAGGGAGAGAGAGGGAGAGGGGAGAAGAGGGAGAGAAGGGAGAGAGGGAGAGAGAGAGGGAGACGAGAGGGAGAGAGAGGGGAAAGAGAAGAGGGAGAGAGAGAGGGAGAGAGAGAGGGAGAGAGAGAAGGGAGAGAAGAGGGAGAGAGAGGGAGAGAGAGGAATGAGAGAGAGGAGAGAGAGGAGAGAGGAAGAGAGAGGGAGAGGAGGGGAGAGAGGGAGAGAGAGAGGGAAGAGAGGGAGAGAGAGAGGAGAGAAAGAAGGAGAGAGAGAGGGGAGGGGAGGAGAGAGAGAGAGAGAGAAGAGAGAGAGGGAGAGGAGAGAGAAGAGGAGGAAGAGAGAGAGAGAAAGGGAGAGAAGAGGAGAGAGAGAGGAGAGAGAAGGCGGAGAGAGAGCAAGAGAGAGGGAGAGAAGAGAGGCGAGAGAGAGAGGAGAGAGAGAGGAGAAGAGAGGGAGAGGAGAAGAAAGAGAGGGAGTGAGAGAGGAGAGAGCAGGAGCGAAAGGAGAGAAGGGAGGAGAACGAGAGGGAGAAAGCGACGAAGGAGCCAGAGAGGAGAGAAGAGAAGAGGGAGAGAGAGGGAGAGAGAGAGAGAGAGAGAGGAGCTATTAGATGAGAAGAGAGAGGAGAGAAGGGAGAGCAGAGAGGGGAGAGGAGAGAGGAGAGAGAGGAGGAGAGTAGAGAGGCAGAGAGAGGAGAGAGAGGAAGATGGGGAAGAGGGAAGAAGAGAGAAGAGGGAGAGAGAGGGAGAGAGGGAGAGAGAGAAGGGGGAGAGAGGGAGAGAGAGGCAGAGAGAGAGGGAGAGAGAGAGGAGAGAGAGAGGAAGAGAGAGAGGAGAGAGAGAGGAAGAGACGTTGAGAGAAGAGGGAGAGAGGCGAGAGATGATGGGAGAAGAGCAGAGATGGGGAAAGAGAGAGAGAGAGAGGAGAAAGAAGGGAAGAGAGGAGGAGAGGAGAGAGGGAGAGAGAGAGAGAGAGAGGAGAGGAGAGAGCGGAGAGAGAGAGGAGAGAGAGAGAGCGAGAGAGAAGGGAGAGAAGAGGAAGTAAGAGGAGAGGAAGAGAGAGAAGGGAGGAGAGTCTAGAGGAGAGAGGAGACAGGAGAAGAGAAGATGGGCACGAGAGGGAGAGAGAGGAGCAGAGTGACGCCGAGACACTCACGAGAAAAGAGAGAGGGGAGAGGTCAGAGACGGGTAAGCCGTTTGAGGGGAGAGGGCGAAGGGGGGCAGCCCTCGCCTGCGAAATCCATTAAGCCCCGTCGCGCGCCGCCGCTGGCTGAGCTGAGTGGCTCAGCTGGCGTCGCCGCGGGAATTTATTTAGACCGCCCCCCCGGTCCTCGCGCCCGCTCGCCAATATGAAT
This sequence comes from Gryllus bimaculatus, assembly GCA_017312745.1. Taxonomy (NCBI): domain Eukaryota; kingdom Metazoa; phylum Arthropoda; class Insecta; order Orthoptera; family Gryllidae; genus Gryllus; species Gryllus bimaculatus. The sequence goes on from BOPP01000179.1 coordinate 638,399, forward strand.
CTCCGCCCGAAGCCGCCTCCGCCCCGCCGACTCGCGCGCTAAACGCGCAATTCCCTATGAAAATTATAGAGGCCGCCTCATTATCAGTGGGAATCCGCGCCCCACCCGAAGGATGAGCCACCGCCGCAAAGGACGAGCAAAGTTTCGTATTATCTATCCGGCGGGGTTTGGCGCTTGGAATTAATACAGCTCGGCATAAACACCACTCGCACTTCATTTATTCTGAAAATTACGAATTCAAAATAAACATTCTTCGGATATTAAAGCACTATTAATTCATCAATCTATAAAAGGGACATTATTAAAATTTACAGCAATGGAAGCCAGCTGTTAAAATTCATCTCGAGTTAACGACATTCGAAAACGTTCAATATTCAAAAAAATGTAAAATAAGAATTCTTTAGTTTTGGGGGAGTCATCGTTTCTATGCCGACTCGTTTAAGCAAGAAATGTGATTACATTCCAAAATAAAAGGAAGAAACACGGGACAAAGATCTAAAAGTACGGTATACTTATTCAAAGTAACGTTAACGAAGATATTGGACAACATTATGAAGAACACTTGAAATTTTCGTAAAAAATGTTAATTTCTCTGATTATTAAAATGTTTGCTCTACCACGGGGAAAAAAAGTTGGCAGTCTAGTTGCCATATGTTTTATATTTGCTTGTTTACGTTGTACAGTATACTTTGTATTAAAGAAAGTTAATATATCACTATGATAGAAATCATAACACATAAGGCGTTTTGTTTTTCTTCAAAACGTCGCGTCTGCCCGCCTTCATTGCAAATAAATTTAAAAAAATCGGTGAGGAGGGAAGAACTTTAGAAATTAATTAATTATTGAAGCTTGAGATGAGAAGATAAGCTATAGTTATAGTGTTCCAATCACGCGGTTGGGTCCGACAGGTAGCGCTACTGGGAAGATTGGTAGCAATATAAGCCAGAGTTAAACATCAGTAGCAGTACGAGAAGTCATGCCCTTTCTCGGAGCCACCCGCATCTCTTTTCTACTTTCGAACTTAAATACATGAGCATTGCTAGACGCTGATGGGTTCCATTCTCTAATGAACAAATCCTTTCTCCATCGGACTTGAAATTTTAACTGTGCAGTGTTTCCTTTCGATGCCTACCTACATCTTTCGAAAGCTCTTCACAAAGGTGACCTATATTACAGACAAATTACTACAAGGGAGACAGCTTCTGCTTTGGCATTCCTAGCCTATAACAGCAAGTTAGGCCATGCAATCATTTTGCCAGTACTTTCGTTTACATTTAGCTTGTTGCTTGAATGCTTCATCACTTACCTCTCGCCCTAATAAACGTTTTTTTGTTCTCCGACCCGCTCAAAGCGTCCATCTAGGAATATAGAGGACTCACTTCGTGGGACCTCTGAGAACAGAAGGCCACTTTGACAGTCGGAAACAATATGAACGTCATCCAGGACAGAAGCATTTCAAGAGATAGTGATGGAGCCCATTACAGTTGATATACTATAACGAAACGAAACTGACAAAAGAATAATGACACAAGCTGTAGTTATGTTGCCACAGTACTGTCAAAAAAGTGCTCCCTCTTAGTAACTCCTCTTTCCTTGCTGCGGAGATTAACGCCTCGACCTGTGGTACGAAGAGGCGGGCGGGGCGGGGCGGGCGGGCGGGGGGGGGCGGGCGGGGAGAGTGGGCGGGGGTGGGGGGGCTCCATTAGGCTCAGGCGCACGGGCTCGGAGGCTCAGGGCGCTTGATTGACAGCGCCGCGCTGGCCTCAAGGGGCGCCGCGCCTCGGCACCGCACGGCCCGACCCAGACGCCCCCCCCCCCGCACGCAGTTAAGGGGCCGAAGCGCGCGTGACCCCAGGAGCGGAGGTATCAGAAAATAAGAAGGCGCCACGAATTTAGAAACAATAACGAAGCACAGGACAGCGTGAGACGGGTGTGTGGCGTGACAGGCAGAGAGGTAACAAGCGCGCTTTGTGGCAGGGAGCTGATAATACAGAAGACGAAAGGAGGCCAGGCAGTGGGGTGGGCCGAGCATCTGCGGGCGGCTGCGGCTCGACAGCACGCGAGGCCGCGCCTTGGCCGCGGATCTCGGAAGCTCCACGGAAGCCCGGCGGCGCGTGAGCCGCTTCGGGGACGGCGGGGCGGCGAGCTGTTCAGGATGCAGGGGGCGACCGGAAACGGAGGCCGTCGAGACGGCGGGGGCCGATTGCCAGCGGCCGAGACGCGGGAGCGAAGGGTATCGGGGCGGCGGAGGTACGAGACCACGGGGTGCGGAGGCGACAGATATGACCGTGCGACCGACGTTGCAAGAGCGCGGAGCGGCGGGGGCCGAGAAGGCGGAGGGAGGCGGGGCCGAGTTGAGGCGGCGGAGGTGCTAGTGGCGGCTGAGGTGGGGGCGCGGAGTTGCCGGGGCGGCGGAGGTGCGGGGCGGCGGAGCGTGGCGGGGCGGCGGAGTGGTGGGGCGCGGAGTGGCGGGCGGCGAGGTGCGCGCGGCGGAGGTGCGGGGGCCGAGGCAGTGCGGCGGACGGTTGGCGGGCGCGGAACGGTGGCAGTGGCGCTCTGAGGTCGGGCGCGAGGTGCTGGGCGGCCGGAGTGGCGAGGGCGGCGGCCGGGGCGACGACCGGCGGAGGCTGGCGAGCGGCGGAGGTGGCAGGCGGCGGAGGCTGCGCCGAGGCGGGCCGAGGTTGCGCGAGGCGCGGCCGGAGGAGTCGCTCGGCGGCGGCAGGTGCGCGGGGGCGGCGGACGTGCGCAGGGCGCGACGTGGCGCGAGGCGGCGGAGTGGCGAGGCCGGACGGCGAGGTAGCTGGCGCGGCGCGAGCGTCTGGCGAGGCGGCGGAGTGGCCGGGGCGGCGAGAGCGCCGCGGGGGCGGCGCCGTGGGCCGGCTTGCTGGCGGGGTGAAAATGTGTTTCGTGGCCGGCTGCTTCGAGGGGGGCGCTCCCGAGCTCGGGTGGAATTGTGCGGGGGCGGAGGGCGGGGGCGGGCGAACGGCCGACAGCCCTTCCGCCGGGCGGCCGGGAGCTTCTGGGAGAAAACGTTGCATTTCCACGCGAGTGAAAAGGAAACGCGCTGTCAGCTGTTCTTCAGGAAGAGCTCGTGTCACCGCCGCCACAAAGCGTGCCCAGACATGGTTATCGCGGAGAATCTGAAGAGTCGCTCAAAGTCCTAATAAAAGAGGAGGTAGCAGAGAGTGCTACTAAATCTCAAGCGGAGTCGATGACAAAAACATTTCAGGAAGCAGGATATGAACTTTTTTAGGCTCTTTCAACGTTAGATGGAAATGATCAGAAATCGGGGAGCATTGACATTATGACCACAAATAAAACCTTTGTCAAATCCATTTGATTCACTTGAGAACACTTGTCTGATTCATGTCAAAACACAGTAAGCAACATTATTTTCAAAAACTATAGACTATTTCACAAAGGCGCACCTTTAAACCAGAGTTATTTGTGGTAGTTTCAGTGATATCTCTTTCTAAAAACCCAGTACATACACACTTGCGGCCAAAGAAAAATATTAAAGTTTCTTTTCTCACAATATTTGGTTCTTCACTTACAGTCTTTTGGCAGGGAACCGCCGCACTGTAGGGGGATACAGCGGGCTGTGAAAGAAACATGGCCTCTTGGCGAAGAAAGCTGGAGAGGTCACGTGGGATGATAGAAAGAGAGCGCGGACAGTGGGTGATCTGGACACATGCTCACTATTTCTCTCGCAAGAAAACCAAATTATCTCGAGCATAACGTAGGTACAAACTGTTACATGGAATATTTAAGATATCCAGACACTGATATAACATGTTTTATGAAGTACAGATAGTCAATTAAACTCCTATAAAAATACGTTAAATGTTCCATAGTGTACGCATACTTGGACTATCACCATTCAAATAAGAAGAATTCAGTTGCCACGCAACAATTACCCTCACGTTCTATAAATTTTGTACATTTACATTGTACATTGTTTACATAATCTACATATTCAGGCAATGGCTGACGACTCGACATGACGTAAGGGTGGCTCACAGTATGTTCCACGAGGGGAAAACAGACAATTTTTGAACTTTATAAGGCTATTTCTGTTAATAAATAAAAACATTTTAGCTACGTACAGATGTTCAATCCATGATTTTTCCTCTTCTTTTACCTGGTAGTTTGAGCAATTGTTATACGCGTATGGGGAAGGGACTCTGGCCAAGCCATCTACCAACCCTCTAAATAGTTCAACATAAAATCTAATAAATAAATTGTGCTTTAATTTAAGTTATAATTTCATTCCCCGAGCTGTATGCCATGTGTAAGTCAAACTTTAACGGAAAAGCGGGCTCAGAACTCTAGTTGACCCTTTCTCTTGTTTTCGACTGTGCTTGAATTACGAAGATCGCCCTGCATCCACCCAGCCAAGGTGCTTTACTACCTCGCGTTGGGAAGGCGAGCGGCACGGAGGGGGACCGTGAGCCCCCCGCGGTCGATTGAAGAGGCAGGGGGCAAAGGACGCGGAGGCAATTACACCAGGAGGTGCAGAGGACCGTTGCGAGGGAATCAGACACATTTCATATGTGATTGAGCACAGAATAAAATAATACTTTTGAGGGCAAAAATAGAGCTCGACTTTCCACTAAATCACGATACAGAGCTCATATGTTACAATCTCAAAAACATTGATTATCTTAACAAAATAATTTCTTCTTTTTTAAGTACTATTTAATTTCGTCCTCTCTGTCTACTGTGTTCTAATATAACACGCAAGCGACATCTTAAACGATTTATTCGTTTCCTGTGACAAATAAAAGCGTAGGGTGTATCATTAATATTTTACAATAAATACGAGCAACTAAGGTATGAGTGCGTTTGATTTTAGTTCCACTCTTACTCGTTTTCAGCTCACAATGTATTGCATAAAACGGCAAATAACGAGCAGTGTAAAAAACATACATTTTATCAGCTAACATTTTACTACAAAATTATTTATTTATCGAGCATGCAAAACCAGGGTACTGTGAGGCATCAGTGGGCGTCGCCAACACACGAGGATGCTGAAGGAAATTGGGTTGACCGGGAGATTTCTGCCCGCGCAGCAGGAAATACGAGTAACCCCCGTTTCATGGCCGCGGCCGAAAGTGGGGTTGCACCGCGCGCGCGCGCGCGCGTGCGTGCGTGTGTGTGTGAGCGGCAACGGATCCGCACTAAACTGCGCCCAAGCTCCCTTCCCGATCCCCTGAACAGACAATTCGGCCCGGCCAGCCAGTTCCCGGATCTCCAAATATCCCTGTAAAGGCTTTCGTCGCTTATTTGGTAGAGATTGAATATTGCACCGGACCGGAATCCAAGGACACGGAAAAGATAGTAGAGGGAGGAAAGGAAAGAAGTAAAATACGCAAGAGCGGCTAGAAGAAAAAGACTTAACAGGATATCCAACGAACGAAAATTAGAAAACCACTAGCGTTACAAAATGACGCAGACTTTTTCGCTCCTCTAGTTTCATAATGAAAATGCAGCTGCTTTTAGAAAATAGCGTTTGAGTATTTTAAAAAAATTCGCACATTTGAGCTCATTGGCTGAATTGTATAAACAAAACGTACACAAAATGTAAGAATTATCCACTTTTTTGGGACCTGCAATACAGCAGTTTTTTGCAACAACCTACGCATCCTTCTCTATAATACGAATATGGGAGAAAGTAAAGCAAAGGCGAAAAAGTCAGAAGAAGAGATATCGCAGTTAATATCAAATTAGATCCTAAGACGACCTTCGTGTTAGGCGCCAAATTCATGGGTCATGAGCCCCTTCTTTAAGAAGGTAATACTGACATGCCTGAACACACTACATTACTTTTCAATTCAAAGAACTGAACACAAATGAAATATTGAATATGCCACATTATGAGTTTTAGCCACGGTCTTTTATAAAGTTGCAGAAGTGGAGAAAATATACGACTTGAGAGGTCACTGAAATAGATGTAAAAATACCGACATGAGACCGAGTGTGGATTCAGAAGCATCTGTATTCAGGGCAGACTGAAACCGTAAGATCCAGAAAATATAAAATGTAAATAGTCATATTGTGCATCGAGTTTACGTAAATGTACAATGCTTTACTTTTGTCAAAATGTGGTTCAAATATCAGCATTATTATATACTTTTATATAAATTAATACAAGAAAACTTATTTTTGCAGCTCTGAAACATTCAATGGTTTCAACTGTTCATTCTAACAAGGGCATCAAAATCCGGCCTTCGACACTTTTGTCTACCAATACATAATTGGAGCTACAATCAAAAAAATTCAACGATCATTTAAAAGAAAACTAGTATCACCCGTTTTTAAAGAACGTTAAATGAGGAGCAGATTAAATCACACAAATGTAAAGAGAGAAATGTTAATAACTGCTGTGAGTGACTAGAACTAGGAAGTTGCCAAAAATTTGAATGAGCGAATTTTGAAACATGAAAGGAAGATCTTCAAAGGTTTCTGCCAATTTATTGAAGCAACATTATTAAATTTTAATGAATGTTTGAATAACATTGTAAGCACTCAATTAAATGAAAAGTTTCTGAGGAATTTGTAAAATGAGATATTAACATGCGCATCAAGAATATTAATGAAGAGAAGGTAAATAATTGACACGCAACTCACCTGAAGGTTGGGCGGACAGTGGTCCAGCAGTTCCAGCATGTGTTTGATATTTTGAGCATCTTGGATGACGAAGTTGAGCTCCATGTCGAACTCTCCGCCCACCAGCTGCAACAGAGCAAGCGTTTTATATTTGATTGGGCGCAGGTATCACTGAAATGTACCTTAGACAAAACGTACACTTCCTTTTTCACTATTTCATTTATTGTCAAAGGTCATTTGAAATTTGAAGATGTACAAAGCTACAAATTTTTATAAATATATATTTGTTAAATAAGCTCATTGTTGCTATGAAATCTTTGATATGTTGTCTAAGGTAAAATTATATTATATTTTCACATTTGCATCCATGCAATATTTCTCCTTTCTGACTGCAGACTAGTACAGAAAAGACTATGTAATCCTGCAGGAAAAAAGTGTAGACATTATGAAAAAAAAATACGAAATCTGCTCTTCAAAAGTGTATTTTAAATAATGCATCTCAAAACTAAAATCAATATGTTAATATCTTATTCCAATCATAAACGATTATACGGCGATGATCTCTTGTCCACTGAAGTCTTTTCGATATCATAGCTGGAGTGTCTTCGCTTCTTGACTGGCCTACAGGATTTCATTCCTTTTTTACAAGCCGTCGACACATATTTATTTCCGACATTCGAATGTCAGAATTTGAACAATCTTCGTAATGACTTCACTGCTCTTCTTTCTGTTTTTCAAACATATATTCCTGATTTGTCTATCATCCCTTCGTGTCGTAATTCACTTTCTTCCATATGCCCCTTTACAAGCAGAAGTTCGGGGACCTCTAAGTTCGATGTTTTCTTAACATTATTTACTGAGGCCCGAGGTACATGCATAATTTGTGGTATTTGTCTCTGAACAGTAGTGGCTTAACGTTCGGAACCACAAGGCCCGCAATGGGGGCGGGCCCAGATAAAAACGGGCCTATGGGGGCATATATTTGTTATATAAGGTATTAATATTACTTGTGTTTGCTATATACTTTTATTAGGGGGCCCGGACTAAACTTTTCATCCTTGCATTGCATTGTTCAGACTGTAAAACACCGCACTAATTTAGTAACGCTACTGTCCCTCGGAATAACAAGAGAAATGAATTAAAGCTTTGATTTCAGAATTTTTTCATGGGTGTTATGTCTGCCGTCTTTCCCATTACAAATTTGGAGGTTAAAACTAAAAATGTCTTTCAGTATTTGTGTGCGTTGTTAATATGTAATGAAAATGTGCTCTGACTACATTAAAATAGCAGTACAGCCACAACTCAATCTCTTCATTTAAATTCACTCAAAATTTGTACCCGAAATTTTCTATAAAACACGATCATGAAACCGCTGCTAAATGATTAATTTTGAAAGTAATGTTAAAGCAGGAGTGCCAATTGCTTTCCGGTTGTAGTAATATCTTAAACTAGGCACCAGAAGACAAAACAGTTACAGTAAATCGATATAATAATCGTCTAAGTTACAATAAAAAACATAAGCAAAGAATAGACAAAAAAAAAGATCATAATAATTTGACCGCCCACTGTATGAGCAGGAACAATCAACAGCTCGTTGATTTTGTACTTTGTGTTTACACGGTTTGTTTTGCTTGCTCAGGAGGAAAACTGTTCTTCTATTTGATGTACAAACCATCATATCCAATAGGTTTCATTGTGCTAACAAGCGAATATGGCGACTATGTTAACCTATAAGCACATCGGAACAACAGAACAAACCCTGAGGAAACCCTGTGGAAACACGTATGATGCCTGCGGACACGAGCACATGCGCGGTCCGGCGTAAATTGCACACTGCAGGTGGCATCCGACCCCAGATAGGAACTGACGATGACAAATTATCGAAAGGCCAGTGGAGAGAAGCGGCGGCTCGAACCTCACAGAAATCGAATTGAAACCGTATCCTAGTAAATTAAATGCAATGTCAACATAAGATGCCAATGAAACCTCGAGTTATAATATACCAGTCTTATGAATTTTCAACATATTGTTAAAGCAGTTGACCTCACCCCAGTCACGATTTTGAACAATTTGAACATTTTACGTACGGAATAGTTATCATTTTTTCCTGTTTTGGTACTATGTACAACACTATTAAAACACAAACATTACCTTTAGGCAATGCCAATATTGTTTAAGGCTGGGTTATACAATTTCTCAATCGTTTTAAATAAAAAGAAGTTTGTTTAAATTTTGAACTCTAATATGCACTAATTATAATAT